>LZPO01097405.1:42832-61976 GCA_001675575.1 Neotoma lepida | reverse complement strand
ATGCAATCCCAGAACTGGGCTAACCCCAGGGCTCCACATGCAGCTCACTTGTTCAACAAAGTCTTGGAACCACATCTCATCAATGCAGCTGGGGAGTCCTGGATTTAGGTATAGTTCATCCTCTTTTTGCTCTGGCTTAGTGTTTTCCTTTTTTCTCCTTTCCTCNGGCTCTCCTGTGGAAGATTCTAGGAGCCCCTCAAGTCACTGCACNATGTCTATATACTCCTGCATGGCTTCAGGCATGATCTTGGTGAGTGTCTTGATCTCTGGTGACTGCTGATACCTGGAGGCCAGCAGGTACTTTACCCCAGCCATACCAGGGAGAGCAGGGTTCAGGGGAACTGCACTGGCCCAAGATGAACTAGGACAGCTTGTCCTAAAGACCTATGAGAGGAACACCGAGGACAGTCATGTGGGAGAACACTTGAAACCACCAAATATCCCAGTTACTTTGCAAACCCAGGGTCCACTTCCTGAGTATTCCCAGTGTTGGGCCTTTGGAGAGGTGACAAGAAAGAGGAGGAATGATCTCGGCCAGATCATCACACAGCGGAAAACCAAGGGCAGCAGGGACCCCAGGCTGTAGGGAGCTAGTTAGCTTGCATGGCACATGCTCTGTTCTAAAGGAAGAGGCCTGCATGTGGGACAATAGACAGTTGTGACTAATTTGCCCTCTGCATGGACACCTGCAGGTATGTGTAAAGCCACACCTGGCTCTTCANCCACGTCAGGAGCTGGGGACCTTGAAGATTCCTATTTCAGTGGGGTTGTAGGAGCTTGGCGCTGAAAGGCTCATATCATCTCCAACCTTGGACTCTCTGTGTCCTCCACACAGTCAAACTCCATGAATTTAGGAATAAGGGAAGCTCAATCTGAGGTGAAGTGGAGGTCATGTTCAGCTCCCAGCACCAGAAGACTACTAAGGGCAGGCATGTGAAGCAAGATCCTGGGCTGGGCAGGTCCAGTCCCAAAGAAGTTGCTGATATAAGGACAAAACCACAGTTCTGGAGACATCTGAAATCCCTTGGCATCTGCAGGACTGCAGTTCAGTTAAGGTGGCCCAGAAAGAGGCTTCAAGTAATCCTTCCTTCAGGCCCATCCTGACTTCACCCAGAACTACACAGAAGATCTGACTGCTAAGTGGCCACAGATATGACTGATGGAATACACCAGGGATCTTGGACCAGATCCAGGGATGCTGAAGCCGAAACTGGAAGAGCTGGAATGACCTGGGAGACAAGGGCCCAGGAGGTGTCAGGATAAAGTAGAAGGGAAGCTGAGAGGCGTGGCTGCTTCCCTCTGAGAGCTGTTTGTTGGCTTGTGTGCACAACAGCATCACATGGAGCAAGGGCAGAAAGACCAGAGACATGTCCTCAGAATGTGCAAGAGGCTTCATCCTCTCCGTCTGCTCTTCTCATTTTCATCAACATTAGGAATATGATTGAGTAGGGTTTGCTGAGCAGCAGCGGTTCACTTTCAAGGCACCAACTCCCCNGTCAAGGAGTTGGTACAGGCTGGCACATTGTTTCCATTGCACAAGTCCCAATGTTGGAGGAGACCACATGGGGCTGAGGAGACCACTGGAGACCCTGTTCAGAACCAGGAGAAGACAGTGTCTGTGGTTGCAGTCATCTAGTCTACCTGGCCATGTAGCTGAACTGACTCACAAACTGGCCAGAGTGGTCTGGAACCACCAGACTGGGGTGAGCCAGCAGCTCTCAGAGGTTGGGTGGGAGTTGTGTTTGAGGAGACACAGATCCAGGGTCTGGAAGTGGATCTTGACCTGATCCCGTCTGTTAAGTAGGCAAGCCTGGTGAAGACGCTGTGGTAGGCAGGATACTGCAAGTCCAGGCCCCACCTGGACAGTCATGTTAGGTCCCAGGCGTTTAACGTGGTAGAGAGAGGAGTTAATTCGGGTTCTCAGTGAGGTCAGAATTGCCAGCCGCCTGGGTCAGGGCCCCATACACCCTCAGCATATCAAGTCTCAAGGGTGCTTTGTGGGACTGAGTAGCAAGAAGCTCCCTAGCTGATTCCACAAAGGGATGAAGAAAAGTGTTGGGCTGCTGACACACGGAACTTAGCTTAACTTGCTATGCTTGATGTCTNAAAGGTAGATGGCCCCTACCATGTCCTCTACCTTGATGAACCTTGTCCTAGGCTCAAAGCAACTGCACAAGTGACCATGGCCTAAAACTACTGAAACTGTGAGCTCAACCCTTCTTGCAAGTTGATTTTCTCGGGGACTTACTCCCAGAGCTGCAAAGCTAACAGGCACCTTCTTGTCCTTGCCAAGCTGCTTCTCCACTTGGTGGTAAGTGATGATGAAGGACTTGTGAAGTCCACACATGAGTGCTCAGAGGAAAGTTTCCTTGATTCNAGTGTTCACGGCTTTGTTTCCACAGCTCCCACCTGGAGGCCCTTCACCCGCTCGTGACACATGCCAATTCAGCTCTCCTGGAAGTCCTTGAAACTCCTCTGCCCTCCTCCCAGACGGCTGCATCTCTCTGGACCCTTGTTCCTCGGGGCTGCCCTCCTCATGCTCATTGGATTTCCCCTCCTGTGTCACATTGACAGGAGCTTGTACCTCCTGAAAGAATGAAAGCCTTGGCCTGGAGTCCTCCAGGCCATAGAGGGTGCCAGGTGAGTGCAGCAGGGATTAGATGCCAACAGGCTTAAGGGCTTTCCAAGGCGGTAACTCTCTAGGCTGCAACTCCCTGACCTGCCACAGATGCCCCCATTCCTCTGGACCCCTCCACATCTGATCAAAGGCTAGGCCCTATGTCAGGCCCCATCGTTCTCCCATGTAGGGCCCCCACAGTTCCCACCAGTGCAGCCAGTGACACCTCTGAACTGGGGTGACCTCAGCTTAACTCAAGATGCAGTTTGACTGAGGTGATAAGAAGTCACCTGGCTGTAGGTCATATATAGTATTTGCCTAGAAATTGACTCATGGGAGGGCAGGGAACAGTAAGATGAACTGAGGTCTCTAGGGAGACAAGGAAACATGGTCAGTCCTCATGGACAATACTGTGTCATTAGACAGATGTGGTTGGAGTCATGGGCTTTCCCTCTGGGAGCTGAGAATGAAAAATGATAAAGATTTGAGTAGATGAAGTTCTGGGAGATGTGGGGGACAGTCTAGGAGGAGACTACGAGTCAAGGAAAGATCCATGTGTTTTGGTGGCAGCAGACTGCCTCAGAGCAAGGCCCAGAGGGGAAAGGCATGTCACCCCAGACCCTTTTCCTCTCACTCTACATCTTCCTCCGCACCCTGCCCCTTCTTGGGCCCCCAGGAAGGCAAACTCAGCTCTGGGGTATAGAANCCAGGTGGTAAGAGCTGAGAAGGACAGCTCCACAGAGAGGCGAACCCCAGTATAGCAGTCTGACCTGCCAAGGCCATTCACCATCTACTGTGTCCAGGCCACAGATTTCCTTCCCCACCGTCTAGGGCTATCTGCAAACTATGGAGACATCCCAACGTCATGTTTTAGAGACAAGGTCCCTGATGGGGAGAATGACATCCCAAGGAAGTTCCTCCTCCATAGAGTGTAAGACCAAGGACAAATGACATGGCCTAAATGATGTTGGGATGCCCTGACCCCTGCCTTCCCTGGCCACCACCAGGGACAGGATGGAGAGTCCCATCTGGAAGCTCTGTGGAAATGAGAGCTCAGGGGTCTTGGGGGATGGAGTGGGGTAAAAGTGCAGCCATAGCACCCCATCTTAAGTGGACCTGCCATGGCAGGTGGCTGGGAGACAGGCCTTGTGACTCCATTCCCTGCACCAACACACCTCTGTGCCTACATTGCAGGTGAAAGAACTGGAGAATCCTGTTACCAAAGTCAGTTGCTCAAGGCCATGGCTTCTATGCAGCTGTTTTCNCCCCCTACACACACATACACACTACCCCAGCATCCCTTGGAGAATAACTGAAGGGCCTGTGGAATATTGCCTTCCATTTCTTAGAGGGAACAAGGTGGGGCCAGTGGAGACTGTTTGCTTCTTAAACTCATCTGGGAGGGGATCCCTGCACCCAGACCTTGAGAGGCTGTGCCTTGTCTTGGGCCCGCCCCCCCAAGCCTCAGAAAGAGACTGAGGACTTTGTTCCCACCCTCCACAATCCTGTGCTCCCTGCTGCCAGTACTGAGCCAGCCCTAGATGCCTTTCCTGTCCCCTGGCCCCACACCTGGCCACAGCTGTAGATCTGCCTCTGGAGGGAGATGAGACTCTCAGTTGATGACTTCTCTGGGTTCTGAGGACAAGACACGAATCACTTTCTGTGCCAGACGAGGGCTTCTCAGCCCTTGTCTCAAATGTGCTCACTCCCCTTCAAAGGCAGATGAGGACTATCCTGCAGTATCCCAAGGCCCACTGACCACAAGCCCCCAACCCTGCTGTAGCCTCAGGCTCCCCAGTGCTGCTTCCAGCCTTGCATGCTCTGAGAACACCAGGCTGAGGGACAAGGCCGAGGGTTGACGTTGCAACAACAGCAGCAGCTTCATCTGCCTCAGGTTGCCACTGACCTGGCACCTATCCTAGGTGCAAGGACCGCAGGGGGAGGGTATCCCTGACCTGGGCCAACACTGCCTGACCACAGCCCCACCCTACAGAGATAGTCTTGTATCTCTCCTTGAGACAAGCCCATCCCTGCCGTGACCCCGTCTGCCTACCTGCCCTGACTCTATTGTCCTTCAGGATCCGGGTGACCTTGTTTAGCCTCTGACCCAATCCTAACCCCATTTGATTCGTGCTGAGTGTAAGCAGCTCACAGTGCAAAGAAAAGTTTCTATGAATCTTTGAGGACAAAAAGCATGGTGTCTCAGCATAAAACATGGGAAATGATGTGAAAACGTGTCTGGGATGTCTCTNAGTGGTAACAATGAGGGCTGGAGAAAGGCTGAGTGCACTAGGACTCCCACATCCTCGTGGTGGAGAAATTTATCCATAGAATGAACTTAAAAAACCATCCACAGATAAAATTCTTTAACTATATGTTGAGAAAAATAAACAAGAAAACGTATTATTTCCACCCATCACCCTTCAAGCATGTTATGTGACTGACAGCTTACCAGTCTTGTGTTGATCAGTAATTTCTCTTTACAGTGGTGGGAAGAGACCAGCATCTGAATGGCAGAGTCTCTTCTCTTACATGTGACCACCTCAGTTTAGGTGAGAGCCTGTCATTTACATCTATTTTTTATGTCTGTCTTCACTACTCATCTATAAACTACAGATGTAGAAACTCCTATTTACCCTGTTGGCACAAATTCAGATGTATCAGGGTTGCTTGGGACCCTTAATGTGGAGCTATCATCTGTCCATCAGATTCCAGAGCTGAATCTCTGAACTGGCTGCATTTTACCCTCAACCCTGTGCTGAGCTTTGGTCTGGTCCAAGCAGGCATGTGTCCTGCAACATGCTCCCCTACTGACCTGTGCTAGAGACTTCTTTCCCCAAATTTGCAGAGACTGAGGCCACAGCCAACCATCTTCTTATAAAACAGCTTGAGGATCTTCCTACCCAAAAGCCAGGGCCAAGGCTGTTTAGATGCTGCACCTAGGAGGTACCAGGGGATGTTATCAGTGGAGTTGGTATGCAGTGAGGCTATGGAGGCCCTGAGCTGGGCAAGTAGCCACGGAGGTTCCTTACCCGTACACTACAGAGTTGAACCCCAGTGGAAACAGAGCCTATGGGGGGGTCAACCCTAGCATGGAAGCCTGAAGGCTGTCCCCACTTGTGAAGAGGCTGAGATTTCTTCCAACCAAGGGACAGACAGCATACTNTAGTCTTGAATCTTAGCCCAGAGGCCATAGGGGTGTGTTTTAGTGTGGTGATGTGATGGTATGCATAGCATAGGACTCCTGTGCTGAGGACTGAGGCCCCAGTGAAGTCCCAAGATTTAACATGGGTGAGCACTGCTGGAAGTGTCTTGGATTCATCCTTGGTGTAGATATGCCACCTCCAAAAACATAAGAAATGATTATCTGTGGTATAAATTACCCAAAACAAGGCATTTCGTTGGAAACAAAGAGGGATGGCATCATCCTCGTGTCTACCTGAAGGATGCATCAACACACTACCTTTGGGATCCTGGGATTCTGGTGAGAGACTTATTGTGAAGTTTTGATGAAGCTGTGNTCCTCCGAGGCCCACAGATGTTCATCCCATGCCCTGGGGTGTCTAGGAAACAGAACATTTTGTTAGAGCACCACAGTGTCAGTGAAAGGCTACCTCCTTTAAACCCATCACTCTTAAGCCTCAAAATACAAGACTTGACCCTAAATGTAGGTTTGTGAAAGTCAGTTATTACAGAAATTTAGGGCTGAAGTGAAACACCCGTTGAAGCATCCCGTACATTCATGCTCTAACTAGTCAATCCCAGTGTCCACAACCCTGGGAGTACGAAGCTTCCTGAGTCTGTCATTATTATTATTATTATTATTATTATTATTATTATTATTATTAGTGTCACTTTTATTATTATTCAAGTGGAAAGGGTCCTTGATAGGGTTTGAATGTACAGTATCCATTGTCTCATGTGCTTGAATACTTGGTCCCCAGTAGGTGGTGCTGTTTGGAACGTAGTGGAACCTTAGAAGGTGAGCCCAGCTGAAAGTATTGGGTCCTTGGGGGACTGGGAAATTGCCACAGCCTGTAGCCAGCTGTATCACACTCCTGATGTACAAGCCATGAGCTGCTCCTGCTACCTTTACCTGCGTGTCCCCTGAAAATCTGAGTCCAAGGAAGCCTTCCCCTGTAAATTGGTTCTTGTCAGAGAGTTGATCACAGCCATGAGAAAAATTAATATAGTCGTTGGGGGTGGGGCAGAAGGTGCAAAACAAAACAAAAACAAAAACAAAACCCCACTATTTGTTTTTCTAAGCCTTGACTGGTTCATTTCATGTAACATCACAAGGAGTCATTGTGAGGTATGCTAGATACATACAAGATACTGACAGAGTCGAATTTTGTCTTCAACTGCAGAGAAGCTGTTGGTTGGCTGGTTGGGTGGCTGATGAGCAGTTGAACTGTTTCTGGTAGACTGACTTTTCCAACCTGCTGGACCTCGACATTGTGAGTTTGTTTCCCAGTGTTTCAGTTTCTGTTTTGGGGGTTTGGTGTTTGGCCTTTTATTAACTTTATTTATTATTTATAATTTTATTAATTTTATTTATAATATTGGTTTGGGTTATAATTCGTGCCTGATTTTTTTCTTCATTGTTACCCATTTTCCTTTTTAAAAACTCATTTGTCATTTTTTGGTTTTGTTTATTTTCATTTCAAAATGTTCGTTGGTTTGTCCTAACTGTACACAATAGGGATTGTCGTGACTTTCTTACCTGCTTACACTGCACTCTGATGATATTCACCTGCCCTTTCACTTGCCTGCCCTTTCCATGGGACTGATACTTCTCCTTTTGCCAAAGTTCACCCCCTCCACTCCTGACACAGCAGATAAGACATGTTGTTTCTGTTTGTGTAACTAGCTTGTTTCATGTAAACTATCTCTACTTCCATGGTTTTCCTTGAAAATAATATTTCATTCCTTTTGATGCTTGAATATGGGACTCTTCCCTTGATTCTGTTTGTATGCTGCTGTGTGAACCATCCATGAATGAAGGTCTTTTTTTTTTTTTTTCTTTTTGAGACAGGGTTTCTCTGTGTAGTTTTGGGTGCCTGTCCTGGATCTCACTCTGTAGACCAGGCTGGCTTCAAACTCACATAGACCTGCCTGGCTCTGGCCCGGCCCCTTCCCCCGCCCCCGAGTGCTGGGATTAAAGGCGTGTGCCACCTCCGCCTGGCTGCAAGAAGGTCTTTTTAAAGTGTTGTTGAATTTGATGTGAAGTATTGAGGTCTCTCATTAAGGATTTTTTCATCTATGCTCATCAAAGACTTTGGCTTACACCTGTTTCTTTTTAAGTTATCACTTGTTTGGGGATGAGAGTAATACTTGTTTTATAGAAGGAGTTTGGAAGTGTCTTCAAAGCCTTTCTGTTTTATGGACTGTGGGATCATCGATGTTAATTATTATGTGTGGCTGTAGAATTCATCAGTGAATTGTGCTCTGATCACACTGCAAGGCTGTTTTGATCCACCAGGACTTTCATTTTCTTTTGTGCACTTTTTTTTAATTAAAAGATTTTCTATTCATTTTATATACCAACCACAGAACCCCCTTTCCTCCCTCCTCCCGCCTCCCAGCCTTCCTGCTCAACCCACCCCCCATTCCCACCTCCTCCAAGGCAAGGTCTCCTATGGAGAGTCCGCAGAGCCTGGTACACTCAGCTGAGGCAGGTCCAAGACCCTCCTCCCTGAGCCAAGGCTGCACCAGGTGTCCCACCATAGGCATTGGGCTTCAAAAAGCCAGCTCATGCACCAGGGATGGATCCTGATCCCATTGCCTGGGGGTCCTCTAAACAGTTCAAGCTAAACAACTGTCTCGAGTATCCAGAGGTCTCAGTCCAGCACCATGGGAGCTCCACTGCTATTGGTCCACAGTTCATGCATTTCCACTATTTTGGCTGGCTGTCTCTGTACATTTTCCCATCATGATCTCGACGTCCCTTGCTCTCCTCTCTCTCATCAATTGGACTCCTGGAGCTCGGCCTGGTGGCTGGCCGTGGATCTCTGCATCTGCTTCCATCAGTCTCTGGATGAGGGCTTATGGGGACTCCTCAGCTATTCGTCTATAGTTCATGAGTCTCCACTAGTTTGGCTGGCCATCTTTGTACACCTTCCCATCATGATCTGGTTGTCCCTTGCTCATAGAAGCCCCCCTCTCTCCTATCCATTGGACTCCTGGAGCTAAGCCTGGTGTCTGGCTGTGGATCTCCGCATCTGTTTCCATAAGTCTCTGGATGAGGGCTCTATGATGACAGTTAGGGTATTCATCCTCGTGTATTTCCAGTAGTCTAAAGGGGTGGGGTCATCCTTGTGGATTTCTGGGAACCTCCCTAGCATTCTGTTTCTCCCTATTCCCATGATGTCTTCATTTATCATGGTATCTCCTTCCTTGCTCTCCCACTCTGTCCCTGTTCCAGCTTGAACCTCCCGTTCCCCTATGCTCTCATCCTCCATCCCTTGCCCTCCATTCCCCCACCCTCACCCCCAGTCAGCCCATGTAGATCTCATCCATTTCTCCCTCGCTGGGCGATCCATGTGTCCTTCTTAGGGTCCTCCCTGGAGTTGTGGGTTGCAGTCTGATTATCCTTTGCTTTACATGTAGTATCCACTTATGAGTGAGTACATCCCATGTTTGTCCTTCTGGGTCTGGGTTACCTCACTCAGGATGATACTTTCTAGCTCCATCCATTTGCCTGCAAATTTCATGATGTCATTGTTTTTCTCTGCTGAGTAGAACTCCATTGTGTATATGTACCACATTTTCTTCATCCACTCTTCAGTTGAGGGGCATCTAGGTTGTTTCCAGGTTCTGGCTATTATGAATAATGCTGCTAAGAACATAGTTGAGCATGTGTCCTTGTGGTATGATTGAGCATTCCTTGGGTATATGCCCAAGAGTGGTATAGCTGAGTCTTGAGGAAGATTGATTCCCAGTTTTCTGAGGAACCGCCATATTGCTTTCCAAAGTGGCTGTACAAGATTGCACTCCCACCAACAGTGAAGGAGTGTTCCCCTTGCTCCACATCCTCTCCAGCATAAGCTATCCTCAATGTTTTTGATCTTAGCCATTCTGACAGGTGTAAGATGGTATCTCTGAGTCATTTTGATTTTCATTTCTCTGATGACTAAGGATGTTGAGCAATTCCTCAAATGTCTCTTGGCCATTTGCGATTCTTCTGTTGAGAATTCTCTGTTTAACTCTGTAGCCCACTTTCTAATTGGATTGTTAGATATTTTGATGTCTAGTTTCTTGAGTTCTTTATATATTTTGGAGATCAGCCCTCTGTCTGATGTGGGGGTGGTGAAGATCTTTTCCCATTCTGTAGGCTGTCGTTTTGTCTTATTGACCGTGTCCTTTGCCTTACAAAAGCTTCTCAGTTTCAAGAGGTCCCATTTATTAATTGTTGTTCTCAGTGTCTGTGCTACTGGTGTTATATTTAAGAAGTGGTCTCCTGTGCCGATGCGTTAAAGAGTCCTTCCTACTTTCTCTTCTATCCAGTTCAGTGTAATTGGATTTATGTTGAGGTCTTTGATCCACTTGGACTTGAGTTTTGTGCATGGTGACAGATATGGATCTATTTGCAATCTTCTACATGTTGACATCCAGTTATGCCAGCACCATTTGTTGAAAATTCTTTCTTTTTTCCGTTGTACAGTTTTGGCTTCTTTGTCAAAAATCAGGTGTTCATACATGTGCGGATTAGTGTCAGGGTCTTCAATTNGATTCCATTGGTCCACATGTCAGTTTTTATGCCAGTACCAAGCTGTTTTTATTACTATAGCTCTATAGTAGAGCTTGAAGTCAGGGATCATGATGCCTCCAGAGGTTGCTTTACAGTATAGGGTTCTTTTAGCTATCCTGCTTTTTTTGTTATTCCCTATGAAGTTGAGTATTATTCTTTCCGAGTCTGTGAAGAATTGTGTTGGGGTTTTGATGGGGATTGCATTGAATCTGTAGATTGCTTTTAGTAAAATTGCCAGTTTTACTATATTAATCCTGCCTATCCATGAGCATGGGAGATCTTTCCATTTTCTGATATCTTCTTCAATTTCTTTCTTCATCGACTTAAAGTTCTTATCATACAGGTCTTTCACTTGTTTAGTTAGAGTTACCCCAAGGTACTTTATATTATTTGTGGCTATTGTACTGATTTCTTTCTCGGCCCATTTATCATTTGTATATAGGAGGCTGATTTTTTTGAGTTAATCTTGTATCCTGCCACATTACTGCAGGAGTTTATCAACTGTAGGAGTTCACTGGTAGAATTTTTGGGGTCACTTATGTATACTATCATATCGTCTGCAAATAGTGAAAGTTTGACTTCTTCGTTTCCAATTTCTATCCCTTTGATCTCCTTTTGTTGTCTTATTGCTCTAGCTAGAACTTCAAGTACTATGTTGACTAAATATGGGGAGAGTGGACAGCCTTGTCTTGTTCTTGATTTTAGTGGAATTGCTTTGAGTTTCTCTCCATTTAATTTGATGTTGGCTGTTGGCTTGCTGTAAATTGCCTTTATTATATTTAGTTATGTTCCTTGAATTCCTGATCTCTCCAAGAGCTTTATCATGAAGGGGTATTGGATTTTGTCAAAGGCTTTTTCAGCATCTAATGAGATGATCATGTGGTCTTTTTCTTTCAGTTTGTTAATATGATGGATTACATTGACAGATTTTTGTATGTTGAACTATCCTTGCATCTCTGGGATGAAGCCTACTTGGTCATGGTGGATTATTTGTTTGATGTGTTCTTAGATTCGGTTTGCCAATATTTTATTGAGTATTTTTGCATCAATGTTCATGAGGGAGATTGGTCTGTAATTCTCTTTCTTTGTTGCATCTTTGTGTGGTTTGGGTATCAGGGTGACTGTAGCCTCGTGAAAAGCGTTTGATAACGTTCCTTCTGTTTCTATTGTGTGGAACAATTTGAAGAGTATTGGAATTAGCTCTTCTTTGAAAATTTGGTAGAATTCTGCTCTGAAACCACCTGATCCTGGGCTTTTTTTGGTTGGGAGACTTTTAATGACTGTTTCTATTTCCTTAGGGGTTATTGGTCTGTTTAAATAGTTTATCTGGTCTTGATTTAACTTTGGTATGAGGTACCTATCCAGAAAATTGTCCATTCCTTTCAGATTTTCTGATTTTGTGGAGTACAAGTTTTTGAAGTATGACCTGATGATTCTCTGGATTTCCTCATTGTCTGCTGTTATGTCTCCCTTTTCATTTCTGATTTTGTTAATTTGGATGCTCTCTCTCTGCCTTTTGGTTAATTTGGATAGGTCCAATCAGCACTGGCGGACTCTGTCTCAGGGAGCAGTTGCAGTCTCTGAGGGAGGGTGGGGTTTGGTGGAGATGGGGTTTGAGGGTTACAGGATTTGGTAGGGGATGGTGGTGGTCCGAGCTGTCTGCAGGAGACCTGCTTACTGGCCTGAAACTGGGACTGCAATGGGTGGTGGCATGGGGGCACAGGATCATGGTCCTGGGCCCAAAGCCGAGAGGCTGAGGTGTTCCACTATGGGGATAGAGACTCACCTCTTGGTCTACTCGGTGCTGTCGGGCTCTGTCTCAGGGAGCAGTTGCAGGCTCTGAGGGAGCTCCTTTGTGCACTTTTAATTTCTAGACTTTTAAGTTTTCCTTTGATTACTTCTCTGCCATTTGCATATGTTTGGTTTTTTAAGATGGGAACAAGGGAGAAAAAACAGGTCAGCGAGAGACAGAGATCGTAGGACAGAACCTCCTCTTAGGCTACAGGACAGGGGTCCTTGTTTCTCTGGATGGGGAAGGGAACTTGGATAATGTGTGGCAAAAATCTATCTGCTTTGGACACTGGACAACATGGGTGAGGTGGGGATTGGACAGTAGCCCTCTCTGCTGAAGGCATGTGTGTTAGTTCCTTTTCTGTTGCTGTGATAAAAGACCATGACCAAAGACACCTTAAGGAGACAAGTTTATTTAGCATATTTTCCCTGTGGCACAAGGAGAGGTCATGATGGTGGAGCACAAACATGGCAGCTAGCTGCAGCCATGGCAACAGGAGCAGGAAGCTGAGAGCTTCACATCCCCAACCTCAAGCAAGAAGCATAAAGAACAAGGTGAGGCTTTACAGTCCAAAGGTCTTCCCCTAGTGATGTGCTTCTTCAGACAAAGCTGTATCAAACTAAACTTCCCCAAGCATCACCACCAACTACTGTCCGAGTGTTCACAGGCCCAAGACTGTGGGTGACATTTCTCATTGAAACCACCACAGCATGGCTGCCTAACACTGTCTCGTGTGTTTGAGCACTTGGTGTCCAGTAGCTTGTACTATTCTGGAAAGTTGTGGAGCCCATGGGAGGTGGGGCTTATCTGGAGAAACTGTACCACTAGGAGCTGGAGACCTGCCTATACAGTGTCACCAGACACCTAACAACCCAGCTGCCTAAGCAACAAGATGCTCCCACTCCCACAACCTCTGTGTCTCTTAACTACAGGAGTCCACATAAAGCCTTTCTCCCTTAGGGTGCTGCTTGTCAGAGATTTGGTCACAGCCATGAGGAAAACTCACTGTTACCGTGGTTGTGGGACAGAAAGTGAGAAAAACCACTGTGGGTTGTGCCAAGCCATGACTGGTCCATTTCTTGGGGTGACCTCACAAGGAGCCAATTCTGAGGAATGCTGGGCACCAGTCCACATAAGGCACCACCTAGGCAGGGCCTTGTCCTCTTACTGCAGAGACATGGCTGGTTGGACTGTAACGTTGGTTCTGGCGGACTTGGACTTCTCCAAACTGCTGGCCCTTGATAGAGAGTTTGTTTCCCAGGTTGTTGGTTTTGCCTTCTGCTTTTAGTTTTCATGGTTCATTTTTCTATTTATATTATTGGTTCTTGTTTTAAGGTTAATTTGTGCCTATTTTTCTCTTTCTTCATTATTACCCATTCTCATTTTTTAAACTCAAATTTTGTACTTTTTGCTTTGATTTTATTTTCTTATTTTAAAACACCTTTTAGTGTATATTGCCCATAAGGGATTTCATTATAACATTTCCATAGATGTCTATACTACACTGTAATCCACGCCTCCTGCTCTACTTCCCTTCCCCACTCACATCTGTCACTTATGCTCCCCCTTTTACTAACCTAGAACCCACTTCCTGCTTATGATCCATAAAAGACAAAACAGAAATATTACACATTGATGGAGCTGTTTAATGTTAAACTATTTCTAGATCCATCTACTTTCCTGAAAACTGCAACAGTTCATTCCTTACTGTGGCTGAACAGGGGACTCCTCCCTAAGTACACGCACTTCTCTTTGTATTCCTGGGAGAAGCCATTTTGATGGTGAAGGGAGGTTTTTGTGTGTTGTTCAACTGGATGTGAAGTAGCAAGTGCTCTCATTAGTGATATCCACATCTTTGTTCAAGGGAATTGGTTTATACTTTTTTGTCCTTATTTGGTTTTGGGAGCAACACTAGCTTTGTGATGGGTTTGGAGGTGTTCTTTCCTGTCTCTTNTATGGGATATTTTCAGGACCATTGGTGATCATTCTTCTCTAAGGTCTGGTAGATTCAGTGAATCCAGGACTCCTGGGCTCTTCTTTGTCAGGAGCTGTTTTTATTACTAGTTCAATGTTGCTGTTTATTATTGACCTGTTTAAGTGTTTCAAATCATATTATTTCAATATCCACATAAGTCTAGCAATTTCTTTCATGTTTTCTAACTTAACAGAGCATAAAATCTCAAAATATTAATGATCCTCTGGATGTGTTTGTATCCATTGAAACATCACCTTTTGCCTCTAATTTGTGTCTTATCTCTCTTGATTAATTTGGGTAAGGGTTTGCCAATTTTGTTTGTCCTTGCAAATAACCACCTTTTTGTTTTTTCTGTCTCTGTGTTGTCCTTTGAGTGTTCATTTCATTGATTCCATCTCTGCTCTTTACTATGCTTTTTCATCTATTGCTGTGGGGTTTGTATTGTTCTTATTTTCCTGTGACCTTGAGGTGCATCGTTGGGTTGTTTGGAGTATCTCAGATTTTATGATGTGGAATTCATAGCTATAAACTTCTAACCTGCTTTATATTTCTTCTTAGCATCATGTGATACTACTGTTTCTCATAATAAAGTGGTTGAGATGGAGGCAATCCTCATGGCCAGCCCCACGAAGAGGGCATCCTTCAAAATGATTACAAAATCAACTGTCCCTTGGCTGTGGTGCATTCTGAGAGGTGAAGCTGGTGTGCCACATTCCCACACATACACAGATAACTGTCCAGGTCCTTCAGAAAAGCAACAACAGCTTGTATGATATCACCTCTGAGATAGACTCATTAAATCATGAGAACATCATGAATTCTTTCACATTGTTGATAGACTATTAACCACATGGAATATGTGATGGGAGAAGACCCAGAGAGATGCCTTAAGGAGCTAGGCTGTATACAGGAGGAGACACTACAAATTTTCCAACAGGTCATGTCAGTGGTTCACTTCCTCCACCAAAGGCACATATCCACAGGAGTATCAAATTAGAAAACATTCTAGTGGATACAGTAGGAAATGCAAAGATTTGTGACTTTGGCATGGCAACCAAACCCACAAAGGGCAGATGTTGGGGAAGGTCTGTGGCTTCCTGCTCTCCCTGGCCCCAGATACCTTGGCAGGAAAACTGTGTAACAGCCTTGCAGCTGACGTGGAACTTGAGCATCCTTCTCTGTGTCATAGAGCACTTTCCATACTTAGAAACAACTCCTTCAGGCATGCACCAGCTCATCACCACTGCAATGTATCATCTTCCCTGTCACTTGTCCCAAACCAGCCAAATTATTATCGAAAGATTACTCATGGTCCCTTTCACCTTGGTACATGATAGTAGGTCATCTCATGGAACACCCATGGCTGTACTACATTAAAAGAACATGTACCACTTGTCTCTAAAGAAATAATTCCCGCTGGGCGATGGTGGCGCACGCCTTTAATCCCAGCACTTGGGAGGCAGAGGCAGGCGGATCTCTGTGAGTTCGAGGCCAGCCTGGGCTACCGAATGAGTTCCAGGAAGCTACACAGAGAAACCCTGTCTCGGAAAAAAAAAATAATTCCCATAGCCATGGAGACCATGTGGATAATTGGATATAAGGCCTGTAGGAAATCATGTTATCTATAAAACACTGGTTAAAAATGAGGTCACAGCAACATTCAATATATTGAAACATCATTTGAGCTGTGGGGACAGCTATCTGCCAACTGTGAAGCCCTGTTCACATACCAGCGCTGCAGGGCCCCTTTCCTTACCCTTCTTCTTGAAGAGGAGAGTGAGTGACCTGCCTTTCCAACCTTTTTATCACCTGGGAAGAATCACGTGCNGGAGGATGATGAGGAAGGAAGGAGGAAGGGTTGCAGAAGGCACAGCATGCCTAACACCCAGTGCTGCCTCAAGAAGATGCTCTGCCTGGGTACCACAGAAATGGAAGGCAATGTGGTGACTGTTGACATCAATAGCAATATTCTGAGGGACATTGAAGTTGATAAGACTTTGAGTGATACTCTACCTGATGAGCAGTCCCAACCAGAGTCAGCCCAGGATGCAACAACCACAGGGTTAAATGAAAAAAACAAGGGCTTGTGCCTGTGGAACCATCCACAGGGCCAGCCATGCCCCGTGACCAGGCCCAGGTTGAATCTACAGGCTTTGGATCCAAGTGACTAGGGCTGGAAGGGGATGAGGAGTTGAATTACTTGAGTACTGAGAACACTGCTGCCTGCCCACCCAAAGGTGAGTCACGAATACTTGCAGAAAGGAGCAGAGAGTGGAGCTTAGTAGTTTAGGGCACCAAAATGCATTTCTACATTGTATTTTAATGCTTTTTTAACTGTCCCTTGCAAATGCCAAATTACACCCATTCATGTGTAGAAAACTNAAGATGTCTNTCTTTAGAAGGAACAAGCTCACAGTCTCCCTCTTCTGTAGAACCTTGGCACATTGAACCAGATGTAGACCACAGAGCATGGTGACTAGAGTATGAGAGGGAGGAAGGAGAGTTTATCAAAGAGGGCGAAGGTTCAAAAGGGGAGGAAGCAGGTGGCACAGCAGGGTAGCTTAGTGCCAAGTCCTGCCTGTGCCAGTGTCACTAACAGAGTGACATACTCCATTTCATGTGTCTTCTTTGAGGTGGTGAAGGAGGAAAGGCCTGGGTGAACTACATGCCTGGTGTGGATGGACCCCCACAGGAGGGAGCCGGCCAGAGCTCCAGTGTCCTGTGCCCACACACCCAGGGCACAGGCTCCTGCAACCATTGGGTCTTTGCTGCCAGCTCCCTGCTCACTCAGCCCAGCACTGCTTCCTACACAGATAGGTAATCTCATGTGGCATCTACCTGATGAAGGTCTACCTCCCCATCTCCTGCAGAATACCCTACTCCTGGAAATAAAACTGACTGACACACAGGTCTTGCACTTCTCACCAGCTTGATCCCTTCATCCCTTCAATCTTCTCTCTCACTCACTCCTTTGGGACAGGAATGGAGTCCAGGGAAGTGAAAGAAGGGCCATAAAGGAATGGATAGAGGAGAAGAGGGGGGAGGGGACAGCTGAAGGGAATTNGGGAAGGAGTCCCAATCTGTCCTGAGGAAGCTCCTGTCAAGGAGGTGAGTGTTGGGCGGGGAGGGGGGATGTGGGAAGACAGGAGCAAACTTCCCCTGAAGGGTGCAGTTGGAGGTGCAGGCTATGGCCCATCATGAGAAGAGGCCCTGACTGNAGAGTCCTGGCATGTGCCAAGGCACACGAGTATGATGTTGGCTTGGANATCTGCTCCTGTCTTAGGTTGCTGAAGCAGGGAATGGTGGGAGAGAAGGGAAGTCTCANCCATCAGTGGAGATCCATCATCCTCCTGTGTACTCTGGCCTTTGGACTGATCTGCCAACATCTCTTTGTCTTCACAGCTTCCTTCCTACAGACCTCCCATGGTGCTTGTCCCTTCCTACCCCTGGGTTCCACAAACATGATTCCTCGACCTTCATGTGACTACACTTTGAGGTTGCTTTGGTTCACTGTGCCAAGGTAGGTAGGCCTTTTCAGGCCTGGGGCTGAGCATTGTCTTCAAAGGCCAGCAGCCATGGGACTACTTTGTACCCAGATGTACCCTGACCCTTAGGGGTCAGGTTTCAAAAGAAATCTTGATTGCCCTGGAGCCCCAGATGGCAGCCAGTAGTGCTGTGTGGCCCCCTGCTGGTGAGGTATCTGCAGTGTTATCCCGGGCACCTTCCTGGTAGGGAGTAGCTCCTGGAATCCATAGGAGCTTACTAGCTGACGGGAAATACAGGGGGCTCACCTGAGGGGATCGTGCACTTGGAGGTAATTTTGAGTCCACTGAGTATCTGCTTGTGGTAAAAGATGAGTTCCTGTAGCCTAGTCTTGACATAACACTAGCCCAGGTGNGTAAAAGGTTTATGCAGGCAACCCCGACACAGAGGGAAAGTTGCTGCTGACTGGCTTTGAGGTTTGGTGAGGGAAGAACCATTTGGTCTGTTCAGCAGGCTTTCCACTCTGGCCCTCTGGCCCCAGCTTTTTTTGACATATCAGGATATTTTGAGGGGCGTAACCAAATCATGTTCCCAGCAATATGGCTTATATGCTGTCATGTCACTGCCCAGCCACTGCATGACGTCATACTTTACAACCCTGACCATGTGGTGAATCCCATTTGGCCCCACATGGGAAACAGGCCAGAGGCATGGAGCATCTTGATTGTGGAGTCAGAACAAGTTTGGGTGTATGAGTGTTCACTGGGGCAGACCTTTGCTTCTGCTTCAGATTAATGAAGCCAGGGATGGGAAAGGAGGTGGGTTCTGTTGCCTTCTTGGAAATAAGTTAAGGGAATCAATCACCTGGTGGTCAGGAGAGAGAAGANGGAGGGGAGACGGAGAAAGACTGTCTGTGGTTTATGAGGTGCTCTCCAGGAAAGTTGGGTTGCTTTGTTAGGCACAGCCATGTCTGTGCTTCCCTATATTTCAGGTTTGCCAGGAGCCATTTACTGAAGAAGAATATGGACTTCGAGTCTGTGGCCANCAGGCCTTCACACTTGGTCTCCTCCTTCCTTAACTTGTCTTGTAGGGATATTGGCACAGCTCTGAATACACTTTTTGTGATGGCTGATTGATGGTCACCTTGTGGCCATCCTAAGTGAAGAGAGCCAGGTGTCTAGGAACGAAGCAGCTCCCATGGCAACAGGTTTCACATGGAGCCCACATTGTCAGGGCCAACAGAGGTGTGCACANGGCACTAACTTCCCCAAACATTGTCCACTCTTGGCTTTGGCTTTCTACTGGAGACTAGAGATTTTTAGGTGAGGAAGGGGCACTTGAAACCAGCGCTGTCACCAATTGCTTCTTTGTATTTTCCACACCCAGCAGTGGGGCCAGTGTGTTTCCTGGGTATCAGAGTGTTGAGACCCACAGTTCTGCTGCAGCCCACAGACTTCTCCTGATGCTCTTTACTAGAGACATTGAGGGACTTGTCCTTGGGAAATAAACAAGTTTGGTCAGTCACTG
>LZPO01097405.1:6811-36345 GCA_001675575.1 Neotoma lepida | reverse complement strand
TTCATCCTGGGTCACCTGCTGGTGGGAAGCACAAAGACCAAATCACACTCATACAGGTGGACAAGCACCTTTTGACCTCTGGCCAGGGCACTTAGACATGGCCTTCTATAGAATTCCACATTTGAGGAGACGATGTTCAGAAATGGCACCTCGAAAGTGGAAGGAAAAGAAGGAAGAGCAGGTCATCAGCCTTGGGCCACAAGTGGCTGAAGGAGAGAATGTATTTGGTGTCTGCCACATCTTCGCATCCTTCATTGACACCTTTGTCCATGTTACCGATCTTTCTGGCAAGGAAACCATCTGCCAAGTGACTGGTGGAATGAAGGTAAAGGCTGACAGAGATGAGTCCTCTCTGTATGCAGCCATGTTGGCTGCCCAGGACGTGGCCCAGAGGTGCAAGGAGCTGGGCATCACTGCCCTGCATATCCAGCTGCGCGCCACAGGAAGAAACAGGACCAAGATCCCTGGACCTGGAGCCCAGTCAGCCCTCAGAGCTCTTGCTCGCTCAGGGATGAAGATTGGGCGGATTGAGGATGTCACCCCCATCCCCTCTGACAGCACCCAAAGGAAGGGGGGTCGTTGTGGTCGCCGTCTGTGAACAGGACTTCTCATATTATTTTCTGTTAATAAATTGCTTTATATAAGCTAAAAAAAAATTCCACATTTGACAGCCAGCCCATGACAGTGTCAAGAGACTAACAATCATGGTGTATACTCTGTAAATTAAGAAATTAGAATTTGGGGTGGTGGTGCTTGGGAGATGCCTTAGTTGGTAAAGTACTTGCTGGGACCTGCATGAAGACCTAAAAGTTCTAGTCCTGGCACCCACATACAAAGTCAGCTGCACTAGCAAAGGAGTCTAGCTGAACTGGTGAGCTCCAGGATTGGCGGGAGACATTTCTCAAAAACCAAGGTGGAAGGCCACAGAAGTGTGGCATCTGAGGTTGACCGCTGGCCTTCATGAGCAACTCAACACAAAAGCATACACACAGGTGAAACACACACAGTTGGGGGGACAGGCAAACTGGGGCTTGAAAAGTCTTAGGAACTGGTCAAGGGCAGTTCTGTGGGTACAGTGCCCCAGATTCTGCATCCAGCTCACCTGGGAGTCCATGTTCTCACAGTGATGCATACAGGCTGCTTCTGCTTGGTCTCAAAATCCTGTTTTTCCTAGAGTTGACAATGAAGGTTTAAGTGTGTTGATGTGTTGAAAAGTTTGATGCCCTGGTGGTACTTGAATCTTTTGCAAAGAACCCCCACCCTCTTGATCCTTGGTAAACATTCCAGGGGAGTTTGCTAGTGTACTTTGTAGAGCTTGTTGCTTGTGGTTCCCATGGGGATTCCACTTAGATGCAAAAGTGTTGGCTGTCTAGGGTAAGCCACAGCAGTGTAGCTTCCAGAACATGCAAAATAGGATACTCCTTCAACCCCAGACCCCCTGCCCCCAGTTGCTGGTGTCACACATGTGCTTGCACTGTGGTCCAATACCAACGAGTAACAATTTTGATGGAGATCATGGAGAAAACAAATATACTAACTTTGACTTCCTATTTAATATATTAAGAAAGAATGACCTTAAACTGATGTCCCTGCCTCATCCTCCTAATGGCACTCTCTTTTATAATTGTCATGTGTCAGTTGGGCCTGAAGGATTTGCTCAGGAAGGGTGTGGCTAGTGACCAGCTTTAGTTTGTGTGCTGTAAGGGCTGAGGCTACTTCCAACACTGTTGAAACTTCAACCTCAATGTAAGAGTACTAAGAGGTGAGACCTCTGGGAAAGGACAAGGCCTTGGCATTCATGCAGTCATGAAAGAAGACACTGTGCTAAGAAGCCAGCTTGAAGAACNGAGTTCAGTCCCGTGCAAGGTCACATGACAACAACACCAGGGTAGAAAGAAAAAGCAGTCCCTTTTCCACCCTACATCTCTTAGTAGCTTGGTCTTGACTCCACCATCTCCAAAACAGGCAAGAAATCAATTTCCGAGGTTTATAAACGACCCAAAACAAAGCATTATGTTGGAAAGCAAGGTAGCATGGCACCATTCCCCATGAATGAGGAAGACTACCTGTCTCTAGTAATCTGAGCTGACAAGATATTCAGGATAATTCATAATATATCAACCACTGTCTTTTGAGACCTAGGGTTTCTGATGAGAAATCTGACAAGGGTCTTAGGGTGTAGTTGTGATGCCCACAGAATGTTCCTCACATGCCCTGGGTGTACTGGAAACAGAGCTTCAGGGTCAGTGAGGGGCTACCAGCTTTTAAACCCATCAGTTTAAAGCAAAAGGAACTGAACACCCTCAGTGCAGAGATGAGATCTGTAAAGGCCAAGTGTTGATACAGAATTTTCTGGTCCTAAGGTTAAGGCCTCTGAAGTACACTACATCCACTTCCAAACTAAAAAATGCCAGTGTCCATAACTCAGAGAAGCACAAAGCTTCCTGAGTCTATCATCATTGTTACTATTTCTCATTACTGTTAAGAGATTGCTCATTACTGTTAAGAGGAAAAAGTCTTTGTCATGGGTTGCATGTGAAATGCCCTGCACTGTCCTGTGCTTGAACCCTTGGTCCCTTAGGCAGTACAGTTTTTGAGAAGTTAGGGAACCCTTAGATGTGTGTCCTGGCTGGAAGTAATGGAACTTAGGAGACTGTGCCAGCAGCTGAGCCCACCACCATGCTGAGCCTGATCCTCTGAAAGCTTGAGCCAAAATCACCTCTGCCTCCCAAGATGTTTTATGGCGTGGATTTGGGAGAAGACAATGAGGAAAGAACTTGAAGGTGATAATGGGTTGTGGTGAGCTGTGATTGGTCCATGGCTTCTGTGATCTTACAAGGAACCATTGTGAGGGATGATAGTGGCCCACATATAAGGCACTGGGCTGGGCCTGGGTCTTGTCCTTATACTGCAGTAAAGCTGTTGGTTGGCTGAGGACAGTTGGACTCAGACTTTAGTTCTGAGAGAGCTGTGTTTTATATTGTCCATCTTTGGAACTGACATCAATGATCCACACTGACCTGAACATAGTGAGTTTGCTTCCTGGGGGTGGGGTGGGAGATGTTTTCTGGATTTTGATTTATAGCTTTTTGGTTTGAGGTTTACATTGTACTTCTGCTTCAGGTTTTTTTTTTTAATGATGACTCATATTTCTATTATTAATTGTTCAATTTTCTTTGACATTCCTTAATTAGGTTTATTTCTTCTAAAACTTTTGTCAACATATATTAACTGTGAAAAATGGGTATTGTGTTATGGTGAATAGGGTTGCATTACAGTGGATAGTAGGGTTGCATCATGGTGTGCACCTTAACCACCTACCCCATGCTACTGCTTCCCCCAGTCTCTGTTAACTTAAAAATGAATCTCATGCTAAGTGTCTACCCCCCACACCACATCACTCTTGAGACAAAATATGGACTAACATCTTGAGGGACAGCACATTTCCTTACAGCATCACAGTGTCAGGGAGAGCCATCATCCTTTTGATGCCCATAAATATGAGTTTAAGAAAAAGAAATTAAGTGTCATGAGTGTAGAGATGATGAGGTTTTCAGTAGTCAGAGTCATTAGAAAACTTTAGGGTCCAGTTGAAAAGGCTACTGGAGCAGTCTGTAAGCTCACTAGCTAGGTCTCCAATCCAGGGAAGCACCAAGTTCCTGATTCTGTCTTCATTGTTACCACTGCTCTTTTATTATTATCAAAGTTAAAATGCCCTCCATCTTCCTTAGTGTTTGAATGTGCAAGGTTTCACACCATCTGTTGTTAAAATTCCTTCCCTGAGGAATTGTAGCACCATCTCTACCCTTCATCCCGAGGTCCCAACAACAAACCGAGGCAGAATTCTATCCAAGTTCACTCTGGAGAACCAATGACTTTATTGAGCTTCCTTACAGAGCCTATGTAAGGGGTGCCTTACAGGGGTGTGGACACTACTCCCCACAACTAGCCACACCTATAAAGCCAAAGCCTTATCCAGCACCAATCAGGGTTTTCCCCACCGCTGCCCAGATGGAGCCCCTGCTTTCCTCTTCCCTGGACTTAGCCCCTGCCCCATGCCACAGGCATCTCTGTTAGGTGGTAGGGAACAGCTGGATACTTAGGTGAACAACTGTTGGGGTGGGGCTTCAACCAGCTCCAATAGGAAGATCTTTAGCATGCAGACTCACGTGAGCTCTGCAAGATGGCATTCGCTTGTCTGGGAAGGACAGTCACCCATGGCACAGTCCACCCCATCCTCTGGCTCTTACATTCTTTCCGCCCCCTCTTCCGCAATGGTCCCTGAGCCTTGGAGGGGGTGATACAGATGTGTGACTATGTTTCTCCTACTCCCGAGAGAGAACAACACATGGACAGATGACCATCTCCAGAATGTGGCAGTTTGGTAAGTCTTGTGGGCAGTTTCTCCTGCTACAAAACACAAGTGAGAGAAAGAACAAAAAACAGGAGATGGAATACTATCCCAACAGATACAGACTGTAGTCATAACCCATGACTGTAAATACAAATGTGGGGAAGCACCTGAGCTGGTCTATCATTAAGCCCATCAATACTAGTTGCTTTTCCACTGGAGCCTAGGACTGCCTTTATCGCAATTTTTCTCTATGCTCCCAGTACTAGATGTGAATTTCCCCCATAAGCAAGCCTTAAGTCCAATCAGAAAGTTGGTTCTATCCATAACTACTTGATCCACTATTGCACAGCTGGCACATTTTGCCTGGCACTTCCATCATGATGCATGCAGGATCCACAGTGGAGTAGGACTTCTGGTCTTTAATTCTCCCCAGCATTCTTAGCAACTTCAGGCACTACAGGAGCTAGCTCACAGAGATGGAACACTTGGGTTCCAGTCTTAGCTTTGTTTCTCCAAGTCTGGACGCCAAATCATGCAACCTCTTTAGCAATAGGGTCTTACTATTCAGTTCTGGAATGAAACCAACTGTGACAATAGCCTTCATTGCTTTGGGGGCCTTGAGGGCCTCTGTGGCCAACAACTCCTAGGGAGGTGACTCATTCCTAGCACTGGGATTCCCAACTAACCACCTTCTTATTAACCAGCTTCTAGGATCATCAGTTTTTACCTTTCGGATACTTTGACATTTACAGGCTCAGGCTATTTCAGACATTCCCCAGACATGTTGGTGGGTATCACTTGTGCCTTACCCAACCATAAAGCTCTCATGAATTCCACAGAAACCCGGCTTTTGCATTCTTTGTGAAGTTCCCATGCTGACTTCATCAGGAGCACTTGGATGCCAAACATCTCTCAAATGAGTCTCCAAATCTGTAAGACACTCAAGGGTTAGAGATATGCTATACACATGTCACAATGCCTTTATACAGAGGATGGACAGGACAATGCTGCCAAGTCCAGAGCCACCCTCTCCTACTGAACAATGGGACTGTGAGACAGAAAATCTTGGTGAAGTACTTTGAAAGTTCACTGTCATCTGTTCCAAGCAAGTGTCAGATGACTGCAGGTCACAATTGAGGAGATACTGGAGTAAAACATAAGCAAGTTCTAATGCAGCATGAGGTGACTATATCCATTAGTATCAGTTGTTTTCTCCACATGTTGGGTACAGTAGACAAACGACACTAACTTTGCTAGCTTTCCACAACCCTCACTTATTCTCAGAACACTTCCATACCCCAGAGGTCTTCCATGGATCCTCCTTGCATTTCCCACTCCTAATAAACTTGGTGGAGCTGGTTCATGCTGTTCATCCCTGCTCAGGGCTAAGGGTGAATGAGGTCCCTCTCTCTCCTGCTGCATCCACTGCTCAGACTGGTTCCCAGGGTTAGAGACTCAGGGAACTCTATCTACTGTACCTGTTTGCTGGGGAAGACCCAGGGTGGGCAAATTCTCCCAAACCCTAGCAGAGCTTTTGCAGGACAAACCTCCCCTGCTTAGTCTGGATCTGCAGCTGCCCACCCCCTGTCCAGGCTCCATCTTCCGCACCCATAAGGTTTTATCATGGAGGCCTTTGTAAACCGTTTCTCAGGCTTTAAAGCCTTCTAGAAGCTCATTGGCACAGAATTTGACTTTCTGCCAAAATTTTCCTTAGAACTACTCGAGCTCAACACATTTTGCCACTTTTTTCTTCAACTAACACAGACAGCCCTCATTCTCTGCACTGGCTTTCTCTCATCTCTCGGCTGATCTTGTATTTTATGGACACTCTTTACGTGTTCATCTGTCACTTGGATGCCTCAAAACCCTTCCTACTTCACAAAGATCCTGACCCACCAAAGGGTATAGATAAGAGGTAGATTATTGAATCTACTCTGCAAAAAAAAGATATAGACATGATAGAATAAAGGATAGATTATTGAATCTACTCTGAAAAGAAAAAAGAGAGAATATGGATATGATAAGATAAAAAGGTAGATTATTGAATCTACTTTTAAAAAGCAACTTTTAAAAAAGTTTTAAATATTTTATGTTGGATTGGATTTTTGTATATTGTATACAAATTATGTATATTGATACAAATTTGAGATTGATTTTGTTAAAAAAATACTGTATATATATTTCTAATCTTGTTCAAAGTATTGTACCTATACAGTTCATTTAACAATGTAATACAAATTACTAGTCCTTGAAAGTTATTATTACCAACTAATTAGGATATAAGAAATGCAAGTTAATAGTCATTATAATCAAACTTGTAGTCATATTAGGTACGTTTTCAAGGTCAAACAGAAATATATTTTAGATATACAGGTTATCTTCAAACACTTCAGAGATCTACAGAATATGGCATTTAAGATGTTTTAATAACATAGATTCTTTTCTTATGACAATGAGACATGTCTGCTCCTGGCAGCACCAATATACTTCAGAGAAGATGATGGGGATCAAAGAAACTCCTTATGGAGTTTACTTTCATTGTGACAAAAGTTAGCCACTGGGCAAGAAAGTGCCCTTGCCTCGACTGCTGACAGTATGCTGTCCAAAATAGACAAGCAGGACACAAAAGAAAGGACTACTGATCCTTGCCAAGACAAGGTAGGAAGGCTCTTTAGAAAAATCCTGCTTCACAGATGAGTCTGTCAAGATATGCTAGGCCTGTAGGTTGAAGATGGATGCCCCAACGTTGCAGAGAAACCTTGGGTGACTGTACAAGCAGCTAGCTGTTTCTGTTATTTCTCACATTTTTTGAAAGTTGCTTGTTTGCACTTCCTCCTTACTCAGTTAATGTTATTTCCTTCTCGGGTATCTGAGGGAGTTGAAGATTAGATAGTTATAGTTTTCCTTGTTAACAATTTCAGAAAAGAAACTGACTAAAGAGGTGTAAAGTGTATAAGTTTGAAAGACATCAAAAGATAATTTTCAGTTGGTAATACAAGTTAGAATAGAAAGTGAATTAGATACATTTTGGACTCACCAAAATAGGCTAAATAATGGAGTTTTTTTTTGTCTGAATCTGTTAAATGTTAATGGACTGGACATTGTTAATGTAATTCTTGACTGTATATATTGTATATACTTATTGTACTTATTGTATATAGTTTTTCTTATATTAGTTATAAACTTCTTTTATTATTTTAGACAAAAAGGGGAAATGTGGTGATATATTGTAAACCCCAATATATTGTGTACCCTAATAAACTTATCTGGGGATCAGAGGACAGAGCCAGCCACTAGATTAGACATAGAGGCCAGACAGTGGTGGCACACACCCTTAATCCTATTACTCAGAAGGCAGAGATCCATCTGGATCTCTGTGAGTTTAAGGCCACACTGGAAACAGAGCCAGGCAGTGGTGACACATACCTTTAATCCTAGGACTTGAGACCTCATGTCTTTGCTTGGGAAGGACACACACCTTTAATCTCAAAAAGTAATATGGCAAGACACCGAAAGATATATAAGGTATGAGGAAACAGGAACTTTCTCTCTTTAGACTGAGGATTTCCTGGAGGTAAGCTAGTGGCTGCAGCAGTTCAGCTAAGACCCTTTCAGATGAGGACTCAGGCTTTCAGTCTGAGGAAACAGGATCGGCTGAGGAGTTGGCAAGGTGAGTTGGCTGTGGCTTGTTCTGTCTCTCTGATAATTCAGCTTTCACCCCAATATCTGGCTCTGGGTTTTCTATTAAGACCTTTTAAGATTCGTGTTACAAAAGGGTCAGCAAAACTGCTGGAGCTCCATACAATCTCAGGTCCTTGCTAAATCCAGTTCCTCCTTAAGTCTCTGGTGAGCACCATCCTTCAGGCCCTGTGACTTAGGCATCATACATCATTTCCCCCATACCTAGTTCCTCCTCTGTGGTTCTCCAGGCCCTGACATCCACAAGGACCTCCATGCTGATGACCAAGCATCTCTAATGGCTCCTGCAAGCCAGTCCATCAGAGGGCTGGTTCCCCTTGATTTGCCTCAGGCAGTGCAGCTTGTGTCTTGAGGATAGTTATGTTGCTCAGTTTCATTGCTTCCATGGCACTCACACTAACCCCCATCTGCCCTCGTATCCCATAGCCTCACAAGCCAGGCTGTAAGAGATTCTTTTTTTTTCTTTCATTGATTGTTTAAAGCTTTTCCCTAATTCCAGCAATTCCAGGGTTGAATATTCTTTGATAGGGTCTCTTGCCCCTGACCCTTGGTAAAACCTCAGGCTGCCTGGTGGCTCCTGGGTTTTCCCTTTCTCCCTTGGACTCCTAGGGTATCTTTTGTTGCTTCTAGGTCACCCCTTTCCTCATTGTTACCCAAATCTTCCCATGGGTCTAGGTCTTAGGGTCCCCAAAGTGGCTCTGTATTACTTGTTGAATCTGGGTCCTCTTCCCCTTTTCACCCTTAGCTATAAAAAAATGGCAGGCTAACACCTTCCTTCCTCCGACTATGTTACCCAATTTACCCACAAAGTCAGAGGTAATGAGGAAGCGGCCATCAGCCTCACATCCTTTTCTTGCTGCAACCCCTCCCTTACACCTGCAGTCTCTCTCCTTCCAGGCTGCCACCCCAGCCTTGGATAGATCTCTTTGTTACCCAGCAGCGGCAGGGCTGCCTCTGAGGCTGCTAACCAACACCTCCACCTCTGGTACACTATTCCCGGGCCTTGTAATGCCTGCTATAAATCTTCAGCCATTCAAAAAGCATTTCCATACTTTGGGCATGGATTTTACCCATCAAGCAGGCATGCCACTCCATACCACCTGGAAGAAGACTGCAATTCTAAGATTTCCCCCACCGACATGTCCTACCCAGTGGCCTCCTATTAGTTACATCCCATTCCCCTCTGCACTGCCCATGTCCCTGTTACTACTCCCACAAGCCTTATAGGGACAAACCAGCACATCAAAATTTCCTCCGCAAACACCTGCCCTTCATGAAACTTTGCTTCATATGTCTGTTTCATTCTCCCTAACGGGAACAATGGTGCTCTTCCAAAACTCATCCTCAGTGTTGTATCCTGCTGACTATGCATATGTCATTAAATTCCTTCTCTGGGGAAGACAGAAAGCAGTGTCTACCCCTCCTGTCCCAGTGCCAGTGACCAAGCCTCTGCATGATTCCACCAAAGTTCAATCTGGGGAACCAATGAATTTATTGAGCTTCCTTAAGTAAGAGTCTAGGTAAGGGGTGACTTTCAGGGGTGTGGGCACTCCTCCTCCAGCCAGTCACACCTGCAAAGCCTTACCCAGTACCAATCAGGGTTTTCCCCACAGCTGCCTAGATGGAGCCCCTGCTCTCCTCTTCCCTGGTCTCTATCTACTTTAGCCCCTTCCCCATGCCACGTGCAGCATTTCCAGGTAGTAGGAGCAACTGGATACTCATAAGATGAGAATCTCATGCAGGACTCTGAGCCTCTCTTTTGGGGGCACGGGGAGGCTTCAGCTAGCCCCACTGGGATGATCTTTTGCAATGGAAACAGATGAACTCCCCAAGATGGTGGTTCCTTTATTTGGGACACAGTCACTCAGGACACCATCTCATGTGTTTGAATGCTTAGTGTCTAGCAGGGGTGCTGTCTTAGAAGGCAGTGAAACCCATTGGTGATAGAGTCTTAGCAGGAGGAACTGAGTCACTAAGTGGGTGGAGGAGGCCTGCCAAAGCCATGCAACCAGCGGCCATCTTCTCAAGCCACCAGTTCCTCCCAGGACAATGCCTCCCCGTGAAATCATGAGCCATATTAACCTTCCTCCCTTACACTGCTCCTTGTCAGGGATGTGGTCTCAGTCAGAAGAAAAGTAACTAATGTAGTCCTTGGGGATAGATAAACCACTTTGGGTCATTCCCTGCTGTTATTGGAAAGTTCCTTGCTGTGACATCACACAGAATCACTGCAAGGAATGATATACATGTGTCCATATAAGGCACTGGCTCAGACTGGATTTTGTCCTCATACTGCAGAGAAGCTATTGTTGGATGGAGAGCAGATGGACTCCAGCACTGGTTATGACAGACTTGAACTGTCCCAATCTCTTGGACCTAGACATGGGGGAGTTTTCCTCTTTGTTCATTTGGGTTTTAGTGGTTTTTGTTTTTGTTTTTGTTTTTCATTTTAATTCATCTACTTGTTTTTGCTTTAGACTTTGTCATTTGTGCTTGGGTGTTCTTTTTTCTTAATTGTTCCTTTAAAAATAATTTGTCATTTTTTACTTTGGTTTTATTTTTCTTTTGTCTTAACTGTGCAAACTAAAGGATTTCCCTGTGACACTTCCATACATGCATATAGTGAACTTGGATCATTTTCATCTGTTCTGTTTCATTGCAGCAGCCCTTTTGTATGTGCCAAATGCCCCCCCCCTTTATTAAGGTCCCACCTACCCATCCATAGCATAGTTAGACTCACCATATCTCTAGAACTGGTATGTTACAGACAAATTCTCTATGTCCATGTATATTCCAGAAAATGACAAAATTTCATTCTTTGTGGCTGAACATGGGCCTCTTCCCTTGAATCTGCTTACATGCTTGTTATTGAACAGTTTATATATGGAATTATCCTAGGATCCCATGTTAAACCCACCATGAACATGAAGCACTTTGTGTGAACTACCAAGGAATCTCCTAGCAGTATTGTGTTGTTGTTAGAAAAGATGGCATTGCTCCTTCCATCTTGCCCCCTATATTCTTAAATATTTTGTAACATCCTGAGTTTGTCATCACACCCAGGGTATAGCATCGGGAAGGCAGCAGGCTGTTGCATATTTTGTTTGTATTCTGACAAATAAAGCTTGCTTGGAGATCAGAGGGCAGAGATAGCCACTAGTTAACCATAGAAGCAAGGCATTTGTGGCACACACCTTTAATCCCAGCACTTGGGAAGAAGCAGTAGGAAGATCAGGAGTTCAAGGCCACCCTGGCTACATTGAACCGGTCTAAAAGAGAAACAAAGTCGAGCTGTGGTGGTGGCACAAGACTTTAATCCCAGCACTAGGGAGGTGGAGACAGGAGTATAAGGCGGGTGGCAACAGAGTCTCAGCCCCCATTCGGTCTGAAGATTCATAAAGGTAAGAACTCTCCAGTGGTTGATGCTCTGCTTCTCTGATCTTTCAGATCTCACCCTAATATCTGACTCCAGGGTTTTTTGTTTTGTTTTGTTTTGTTTTTAATAAGACTAATTAGGATTTCTCATCAGCAGGTATAGTATGTTTGATCACATTTTAGATTAGTGTTGGTGTGGATGACATGAGTCTAGCAATCTACCCATTTCTTTCAGGATTTTCAACTCTCCAGGGTATGTGTCAAATGTCCCCTAGGGATCCACTGGGTTTAGTTTCTATTGAAATAGCACCTTCTTTTGACTGCCATTTTATTTTATATCTTCTCCCTCTGGGTGATTCAGGTCAAGGGTTTGTCAGTTTTTTTGATCCTTTCAAATCCCCAGCTCTGTTTCCTTAGTCCTTGTTTCAGCCTCTTAGTGTCCACTTATTTCCAGCTCTGGTCTTTCCTATGCTTTGTCTAGTGCTTGAGGTTTAGGTTGTTTTTTTTTTTCCTAACCCCAAAATACATCTTAGGATGTTTGAAATATCTATGATTTTCATGATATAGGAATTGATAGCCATAAGCCATACACTTCCTTTCTAGGTCTGTATTTTTTTTTTACTTATAGTATCATGTGGTACCCTTTCCACATCTATCAAGGGTCTCAGGGACAGCCCCTCAGAGGAGGACATCCTCAGAGATAACTATACAAGATCTCAACAACACTGGCTTCAGGCTCATTTTCAGAAGTGAAGCTCATCTGCCACATCCCTACCAACACCAGAGTAACCACCACGGTCTTGGACAAGGTCATCCACAGCTCTCAGACGTCATCTCTGAGGTGGACCTCATGAAAGTACAGAATATCATGAAGCTATTTCAGTTAGTTAGCACAGAAGCAAAATCTTATTTGTGCACACAATTCGTGACAAGGGGAGATTTGGTCAGCCTCAAAGCAGCTTTTGGCCTTATGAAGAAGGAGGTGCACCCCATTTTCCAGCAGGTGGTGCCCACCGTTGAGTACCTTCATAAAAGAAACATCAGCCACCAGGACATAAAAGTCAAGAACAGCCTCATAGATATGTCTGTAAATACCCAACTATGTGACTTTGGGGTGACCACCAAAGTTACCAGTGGCCAGATGTTGGAGGAGGATCAGTGGTACATGTTGTTATTTAGCACAAGAGGCTTTGGAGGGCAGAGGTTACCACGGACTCTCCAGTGATATGTGGTACCTCCTCGGCACTCTGATTCCCTTTATTACACAGTACCAGGTGATCATCATCTCCCAAAGAGTCTGACTCCACCAAACTCCACACACTTGGCAAACCTTTTCTCCTATTCTATTGCTGTAGATCCCACATGAAGGATAACCATCATCAACCAGCTTGTGGGGCACCCATGCTATGTCTCTGTGATGTTTTGGCACTCGCCTACAGAGAAACAGTTTCCACAATTCCAGTGACCATGAAGCCATCTGTAGCATGGGCTATAAGGTTCAAGAAAATCATGTGAACTCTAGGAAAGAGAAGTCTTAATGATGTCATGGCTACATACAATATACTAAATTATTGCTTAAGCAGTGGGTACATTTTTAAATGAACAGGGAAACTTGTGAAGCCCAGTTCAAACATGAACCCTTGAGGTGGTCCTACCTGTTTTGCCCACTTTCGTGTCATCTGGGAAGAACCAGCTGCAGGGGGTAGATAAAAACGAAGGAGAGTAAGGGCTGCTCAAGGTTCAGCTTACATGATCTACAGTGGTTCCTGGATATCAACTGTCCTTGTAATCCTGCTCCACAGAGTCATACTGTGCATGCTGACAGCATAACACTCATTTCCAGTAGACTGAGAGTTACATGACATTTAGTACTTTATCCCTGGACATCTTGTGCCACCTTGAGGACACAGATGATAATTCTAACCTCCTCCCGACAGGATAATAATAATGCTGTGGAAATCTAGAGCATGCACACCAGTTTCTAGGAGATTGACAATGACATAACATTCAGTAATTCATTCCTCGAGATCCTGTGCTACCTGGAGGATGTGACCTGCCATTGTAACCCTGTCCCGCAGAGTGATGTGTAGGTGCTCATAGCATCAATGGCACTTTGGAGGAGATTGAAGTTGACCTGAGATCCAGTCAAATATCACCTGATGATATATCCTTCATGGACCCTCCCCAAAATGGGAAAAACAAAAATGAAAANAGCTGATGGGGGCTTGTATTCCAAGGAACCATCACCAGGTCCTATCATCAGCAAGGATCAGACTCAAGTGGTACCCACAGCCCCCAAGGGGCTGGACGAAGGGACTGGAAGGGGATAAGGAGGCAGATTATTCACGTTTCACAGTTTATGTTGTTGCCTTTCTACCCCAAAGAAAAGCAGCACACTCCCTGGGGAAGGGACAGCAAGGAAAGAGAAAGGTGGTCCCATGGGAAGCACAGTATAGGCATGGCAACCAACATTAGATACATGAAATACACATTCACTTGTGTATTTCATCATTGCTTTTTAAAGACCCTTTGCCACTGACAGGCTCCACCCATTTATAAGATGGGACTCTTAAGACATTGTCCACCTTAAAAGCTCTCCTCCTGTTCCACCTTATGTAAATTCATGAAAAGTTGTCCAGAAATGGACAACAGAGGATGTGTGACAAGAGGATGGGGAAGGAGGGAGGGAAGGAGGCAGAAGAGAGCACTGGTTCACAAGGGAGAAATTGGTGGGAGCTGAGGTCCAGCAGGGTAGCTCAGGGCTAAGTCTTGTCTGTGTCAAAGCCACTAACAGAGAGTCCTTTTCATCTGTTTTCTTTCAAAGGATGAAGTACAGGCCCAGCTCTATTGTCACTGAACCACAGGGCTAGGTTCAGCCTGGTGTGGACTAAGAACCATAGGAGGGAGCCAGGCCAGTACTCCAAGAGTTTGTGTGCCCAAACACCTATCTCCAAGAAGACACCAATGGTAATCAGGTACTAGCTCCTCTACCCCTCCTGTTGCTGCTGGGTCTCTCCCTATCAGGTCACTGTGCTCTCAGCACTAATGGTTAGAGATAGATGTGATCCACGTGGCTTCCATGTTATGAAGCTACAGCTAGCTTCTCCAATACACATAGTAATGGAACACCCTCAGTGAGAGAACTGAGTGGTCCACGGGGCTCAGGGCCTTCACCAGTTTCTCCCCTCTCCCCTACTAACATTATCACTGAGCAGCCAAACAGAAATACAGAGACCGTGTAAGCACAGAAGTAGGAAGGACAGGCAGAGGAGGATGAAAAGGTGGAGGGGAGGAAGTGGGACATGGGGAAGAGAGAGTGGAAGTGGAGGAAGAGGAGAGGAAGAAAGGGCATGAAGCAAGGTGAAGGAGGAGGAGGGTCTGTCGAGTAAGAATTTCAGTCACAAAATTGAGGGGGAAAAGTGAGTACGTTGGGCTGAGGCAGGCACCATGGACACACAAGAGTAGGAGCAAACTCCCCCTGAAGAGCAGAGTTAAAAGTGTATAGGGCATGGCCAGCCATGAGGAGAAGAGGGCTTGATCCTGGGGAGTCCCAGCAGGTGCTAACACACAAGGAGGATGCTCCCTTGGGAGCCAACTGCAGTGGCAAGCTATGGCAGCAGAGTGTGCCAGGCTGGGAGAAGTGACCCCTGTCCTCCTATGGAGCCTCCTCATCCTCCCCCTCCTCCTGCCTGACCCACCATTGTGCAAGTCTGCCATCTGTCTTTGTCACCTCAGCCTCCTTCCTCCTGGTCTGGCACACCAGTGTGGCATGAAGTTTGTGCTGTCACCAGTCAGCCATGACCACCAGGTGAGCTCCATACAGCCACACCTGGGAAAGAGGGCCAGAGACAACAAACAGCTTGCTTGTGGAGCCAGAGCAGTTTAACCAGAGAGCCAATCCTTTGGTCTGTAAAATCAGCAGCTGGGGAAGGGATTTTCATTTACTGTTGCTGTGTGAGGAGAAACCAACAGGGGAATCATGGGATCTAACTATATGAGGCTGTACAATGAAGATTGAGTCTTTGAAATGCAACAGAGGTGCTCACCAAGAGGCTGGATGACTTTCCTGTGGCATGGACACATCCATGCTGCTCAAGAGAGATATTGCCAGTTTCTTTGGTCTCTTTACCAAGAAAGGAGAAAGAGAAGCAGGGAGCTGGCTGACAAAGCCACCTTGTCGATCCCACTGCTTGCCTATGATGGTGGTCAACTTGACTACATCTGGGAAACTAAAACCCAAGGAGCTGGGCACACCTGTGAAGGGTTTTCTTGATCAGATTCTTTGAGGTGGAAAGACCCACTCTAAATCTGGATCATTTGAAGTCAGAAATCCCACCCTAAATCTGGATCATTTGAAGAAGACCCATCCTAAATCTGGGCCACACCTTCTGGTAGCAGCCCACATAAAAGGAGGACATGGAAGAAGGAAGCTTTTGGCCTTTGCTTGCTTGCCCTCACTCTCACTGTCCTGCTGTGGAGGTATCCCTTTACTGGCATTAGAACCTACCTCTTTGGGATTCCAACTTAGACTGAAGACCAACTGAGACATCCAGCCTCACGGACTGAACAGTTACCAGATTGTTGGCCTTCCTGTCAGAAAACAGCCACTGTTGGACTAGCTGGACCACAGTCTGTAATGAATCCTCCATATATATAATTATGTATATAATTCCATTCTATTAGTTCTGTTCCTCTAGAGAACCCTAACTAACACACCTGCTCAAACTGTTCCTCATCTTTTCAGGGAGAGAAAATCTGCAGAGTCACTAGGAGATACCGTATACCATGCTCTTGACACACATCCTCCTTGTGGAGCCCAAGTGTCTACCTCACAGAGGAAGATAATCACTGGACCATCTAACAGATGCTCTAGGACACAATCTTGTCAGGGAACCTTGTAACTCTATAGCCAGCCAGGCTTTTGGTCCCAGACACAATGCACTTTGGCTCCCAAGGCAGATCTTGGAGCTCAAGTCCAGAACTCTCAGGAGCCATCTCTTCTTTCCTTGGTTCTGTGGATCCATGTGTTTGGTATATAAGCTTCTCTCTGGGAGAAGTGTAAGTTAGGTAGGGTACTAGAGGGCAGAGGGTCCAGGACCAGGCATGCTGGTGAGGAGCTATCATCTGAGTGGGCCCTGTTGCAGTCTACCCTGACAGGTCAAAAGGGAAGGAGACAGGCACTGTACCTGCCTCAAGAGCCACCAGCCAAACTAGTGGTCTTTGTAGAGGCTGAAGGCCTTGGACCTGAGGAATGTGGAACTTTGTGCCTGTTACCCATTTGTCTAGAACACTCTTCCTCTTTCCTTATTCAGGTGAATGCTCTCTCCCTCATTCATCCTGGGGGGTTTTCTCTGCCACAAAGGAGCCAAAACAAGGTTAAGCCATGCATCTGAAATCAGTTGCTGATCAAATGTATGGAATGTCATTGTTCACTCCTGTAAGGTTAGATGACACTGCAATTGAACAAAGGCTGTCATGTGGGTAAGTACAAAGTCAAAATTAACAGAGGACTGGAGATTCACTGCGTGTAGAAGGAGAGCATGGGTATCATTTGGAAGGCAATGTCTGCTTTAAACAGAAAGCAAGGAGCTTTTATTCAGGGAGTTTCAACTTATTCATAGACGGGTAGGTCCATTCCTGAAAATGCTTAGTTTACAATCATGGAGCTCATGCTTAAAAGATTGAAGTAATGGATAGAAATGCCTGAACGTGTATTTAGTTTACAGTATAATTTTGAAGCTTAAAATAGTGGAAGGGAGTCTGATGTGTTGGTATAATAAGCCTTCAATCCCAGCACTCTGGAGTAGAAGTAGGCAGGTCTCTGATCTCAAGGCCAGCCTGATCAANAAAGCTAGTTTCAAGCCAGACAGCCAGGACTAAACAGTGAGATTCTGTAATAAAAACGTGAAAGAGGTACTTTAAATGAGTATCAGTGTAGGATTCTGTCCCAGAAGGTACCAGACTTCCTTTGTGGCTGATAGCCACCAACCACTAGGGCACATGATGCCACCTCTGGGGCACACGGCTCATAGGGAGCAGATTTGAGCATGGATAGCTATGTCTACTAGACTTTGCATTCAAAAATTGCTGGTGAGCTGTGTCCACTCATTGGAAATAGGAGCAAAACTCAGTTATGACATGCCAGGAAGCATTTAATGAAAGCAAATGCAAAATGTCAGTTGTGTCCCTTCTGGCTTCATGTCTGGTCTTCTTATTCCTCTGCAGGTCTCACGGGATTTTGATGTGGCCCTGAAAACTCCTTCTGTGATGACTTCTGTTTGCACTTTACCTTCAACTCTGTTCTGAGGATGTTCGCTCCTGTTTGCTCATGGTTCCTTCCCCAGGCATGCTCACCAACACAAGGTTCAGTGAACCCTCGTCCTCTATGATGGCCAATTGGCACTAACACAATGTGATGGCATAGGCTTGTTCTTGCTTATNGAGCACAGATGGTGTTTAAATGGCACTAACAATAACAATACAGTAGATTCCATGATCTTTTCCTATTGGCATTATAGTTCATGGTCCTTGTATTAGGCAGGGGCTAGCTCCTCAACGAACTGCCAAACAGGAACTAACATAGGACATAAGAACAGTTTCTGTGCCTGCTTATGACCCTGAAATAGGATCAAGAGATGCTAGTAATGGTTAACTGTTGGTCAAGACACAACCAAAGTGGTGGTAGTTCACTCTACCCCAAAATTAGGATGCAAAGATGGTGGGGAAGTAGGGCCTATGGAAGACTAGGTGCCTTTGGTTGATGAGCTGCAGCAGCTCATCTCTCTCCATGGGCTTCCTGACCAGGGAAGTGTGTAAAGCATGCTGCTATGCTTGCTCTAGTAAGCTATTCAGTTTTGGGGGTGCTTACCCCCCCATGCATGTTCTTGCATCTTCTTATCTACCTACCTAGACTGAGTACATGGTAAAGAGGCTTTCAGGAGAAGCATGTTCCTATCCTTGGTATTCCCAGGCTCAGAGAGACACAGGGCAGAACGGCAGGGACAGGAGACACGAGAGCACATCCTTCTAGGCCCACTTGTTTTGTATGTGTACTCCATTTTCCTTCCTTGCTCTCATTAATTTCTGGATGCTTGATCTTCTGTGATGTCCCATCTGAGCTCTTCTGTTTCAGGAGCACAAGAACCCAAACTGCTGCTGGGTGGAGAACAGAGGGAACTGGAGCCCTCTCCAGAACATTTGTGGTCTGTCTCACAGGCCCCAAGCTCCTACCTGGATCCTGGGTGTTTGGGGCTCTTAGAGACAGGTCAGGATCTCCCCTCATTTGCTGCTACCCTGCACTTGGATGCCAGGTGGAAAGCCCACCTCCTCTGAAGGGCCTGGCACTCTCTGTGGAGAGCCATGAGAAATGATAGTAGAAGTCCATCTGTGTATAATAAGCCATACCTTGATTATTAGGTCAAGGGCCAGTCAAGTGGAAAAGCCATCTAGCAAGGACTGTTTGGTGTTATACGGCTTAATATTCAGTTGTGTCTTGCTATGAATTTCTTGTGCTCTTAATTCCCGTAGAATGTGTGTGTGAGAGTTTCCTACTCGGGCCAGTACTTGCTTAAAGTCACATAGACAGAGCCTGTTGCCTCTGAGCTCCCGGCTCTCTCCTTGTAGCTTTTGTTTTGGGTATCTGCCTTTTGCAAATATCCTCCTTAGCTGCTAGCTGCTAGGCACCTGGAGCCCCCAAACTAGACAATATGTCCTTTTGGAGACAACCTGTCTCTAAGGCCAAGAGCCTGGTCCCCTAGTTGCATTCATAGCTTTGCTTCCTGTGCAAATCAAGTTCAAGTTCAGACCTCCCCCTCTTCCTCACTGCCCCAGAGCAACTTCTTAGATCAAGGCACTTCTAGCTGTGATGCAGATTGACTAGCTATCAGCACTCCTCCCCTGCTCTGTCAGGAAACTGGCAGCAGAGAAAAATAGTGGCAGTTTTATTCTACCCTATCACCTGTCGTATCTGATTCCACCCTTGTTCTTTCCCCTTTTAGGGTACAAATGAAGTTGCCAGGAAGCTTCTGGTGGGGACCCTGCAATCTTCTTGTGTTGTATAATAAACATGAAAGTGTTACTGCTTGGGAAAAGATATAGACCGAGCAGAGAGAATTGATGACAGAATGAGAGTGGCGAGGGGAAGAGGAAACAGGCATCTTTCTGTAGAGGACACAGAACTGCGTGGCTGGAGAGGAGAGAGGACACAGTTTCTGCAGAGAGTAAGATAGATCTCTCGTAGAGTCTATCAGGGCCAGGAGTAAAGAGCAAGGACAGATGGAGGACGAAGGTACAGGAGATGAAGAGGAAGCTGAAAGCATGAGAGCTTAGTTGTTAGCAGGACTATGAGAGGACAGTGATAGAAGGGACAAGAGGAACTGAGTGTCAGGACAGAGCTGAAGCTATGTGGACAGGATTTCATCCCACAGAAATAAAGTAGATGGACAGTGTATCTAGATCTATTCCTGCCCTGAATGCCTAGATGGAACTAAAGCTGTAAATCAGACGTAGGGAGCAGAGGATTGGTGGCTGACGAATAAACGAGTTGGACGTGAGAGCTCCGTGTAACTGGATTCACTCCCACGCCAGTGGTAGTGTCCCTTCTGGGCCCCTGGGAAGTGTATTATTAAAGGCTGGTCCATTTAATAATACACAAAAACTCTCCATGGCAGGAACAGTCTGAAAAGGAAGATGGAACTCCATTTCCTACCTTTCAGGGTATGATGGCTGACTCAAGGGAGAGCTGGGCACTGAGAAGCAAGAGCATCGAAGTAGGCGGAGTTTTCTAGGCCTGATTGGAGATTGGTAATAGAGGGATAGACAAGCTAAGGAAAAGGTATCTATGGTAGAGACTGAAAATACAGTTTGGACATCCTTCTCCAAGTCTAGCCTGGTAAGTCCTCCTGACTCTCGCCCTCTTCACCTTGTCAGAGCTAGCCCACATCCTACAACCAGTGCCCAGGCCTAGTCTGGCTATCATAGTCCACACCACAACCAACCTTTAAGATTCCTCCAACATCGGACCTACCTGGGATGGCCTACAAGCCCCTCTCATCACACATGCAAACTCTCCCACTCAGCCAGATCTACTCCCACACTCTAGAACTCACATCCTGCACACCAGTCCCCTATGTCCACCTGACTTTATCCTACTGAAGCCATTTGCAACCACTAGGCCAAACCTGCTTGCACATCCTCTCATTTGCTCCAACCTACTCTGTCCATATTGGACGCAGAACTAACAAAAGAAGTTCACAGGCCCAGATCTCATAAAAATACAGTTAATAGGAAAAATCAAGCCAGTTTCTCCCCTCCAAAACCTACCAGTACTGAGAAATATTTGCCAATGAGAACTACCTAGATAAACCCAGAACAGAGAATTTAAAAAACAATCATAAACATTGAAAAATTCAAGGACTTTAAAGAAGACACAAATTGCTCAATGAAATTAAGGATAAAGAACTTGAGAATAAACACTTGAGTTGTGCCCAAGAAAGCAAACATGAGGCTGATGGAAATGANNAAAACAATCCAGAACCTGAAAATGGAATTCAGTAAAGAGATAGAAACATTGAAGAGGACTCGAGAAGAAATGAAGACGAATTGAAATCCCCAATAACCCAGCTGGAAAACTCAAAGGAAAGCTTCAAATAGAAGGAATCAAACAGATAGAATATCAAGACTTGAAGATAGGATATATAAGATAAATATCCAGGAATATAAAACATTAATCACACATAGGAAAGGAAAATAAAAGGAATGGGAAAGTAAGCAAATATAGGATACCATAGAAAGTCAAAACCTTTGAATAATAGGCATAGATGAAGGAGAAGAATCCCAAGTCAATGGCATTGACTGGGTCTTCAACGTGATTATAGAATAAAACTTCCCCAAATTAAGGAAAGTAATACTCATATAGATACAAGATGAATACAGAAGATGAAATAGAGAAGATGAGAAAAGAAAATCCCTACTGCATATCATAGCTAAACCACTAAATATGCAGGAAAAAAGTATTGAAAGATGCAAGAGAAAAAAATATGTTGCATATAAAGGAAAATTCAAAGTGACCTTGAAAGTCAGAAGAACCTGGAGCAATACATTCCAAGTCCTAAAAGATCATAATGGCCAACACAGACAAATATATCTAACATAACTATGCACCATAATTGAAGGAGAAAGATAAATGTTCCATAATATAAACAGCCTAAAAAAAATCCAACAAACTTTAAGAAAATATAGGAACCAATTCTTCAGGCTGAAGAGAGGAATGAATATAGTCAAAAGACTATGAAAATAAATAAGAAGCTATAATTACTAAAAGACATAGAACCACTGAGAACACAACACCAAAAATCAATAACACAATGACCAATCAACAAATGCATTTCAATAATAACATTAAATATTAGTTGCCTCAATTCTTCAATCAAAAGACACAGGCTGTCAGAATGGATCAAGAAATAAAATCCATCTATCAGTTGTCTGTAAGAAACACATCTTAGCTTTAAAGACAGGCAGTGTCTTAGAGTAAAAGGACAGACATAATTACTCCAATCAAATGGGACCAGGAAGCAAACAGGCATCTCTATCCTATTTGACAAAACAGATTTCACACTAAAACTAATTAGAAGAAATAAAGAGGAAAACTTCATTCTAACAAGGGAACAGTTAACCAAGAAGACATTATTATCTTAAAAATATATGCCCCAAACACTGGTGCACCCCATTTCATAAAAAAAGTACTACTGAACTTAAAGATACAGACTAACATCAACCAATTAATAGGTGATTTCAACACTTTACTTTCTCCTGTGGGCATGTCATCTGGACCAAAAATAGAGAAACAACAAAATTAACAGACATCATACATCTAATAGGCTTATAGGTATCTACAGGCTCTTCCACCCAAACACTAAAGACTCATTAGACTCTAAACACATTAGACTCAACAGCACACAGAAACTTCTCTAAAATAGACCACATCCAGGGACACAAGACAATCTTTACAAATGCAAAGTCACTGAAATAACTCTCTGTACAATGCAATAAAACTCAAAATTGACAGTAAATACAAATTAAATAAGCATTGCTGAATGATAAATGCATCAATAAGGAAATCAAGAAAGAAAAAATTCCCATAGTTAAATTAAAATGACAACACAACACAACAAAACATATGAGACACATTTAAAGGGAAAATTTATAGCTCTACATGCTTAGATTAAAAATAAAAAATAGTGCAAATAAATGACTTAAACTTGCAAGTCAAAAATTTGGAACAACAACAACAAATCAAATTCAAACCCACTGGACATCAAGAAATAATAAAAAATCAGAGCAAATTAATAAAATAGAAACAAAACAATACTAAGAATAAATTAATCAAGGAACTGCTTCTTTAGGCAGATAAGATTGTAGAACCCTGCCCAACTATTCAAAAGAGGGGACCCAAAAATAACAGGAAACTATAACAGACAACCAAATAAATTCAGAATATATTTTAAGGGAGTACTTAAAACCCTATTCTCCATTAGGTTGGAAAANCTAAAACAATGGATGAATTCCTATATTCAGCCAAACCACCAAAAACATCCATAACAAATGAGATTGAACTAGAAATATAAACCTTTCCAACTAAAAAAATTCAAGACACAGCAGAATTCTACCAGACTTTCTAAGATTTGCAGCTAGCACTTCTTAAGGATTTTTTTTTTAAAAAAGAACACTCTCAAATTTCTAAAAGGCAAGTATCATATTAATACTCAAACCNGGTAAAAACACAAGAAGAAGAAAACTTCAGACCAATATCCAGGATGAACATAGATTTTAAAATTCTCAATAAAATACTTGTGGACAGACATCAAAAGGATTATTCACCCATGATAACCAAGTTGGCTTTATCCCTGAAATGCAGGGATGGTTCAACATATGAAAGTCAATAAATACAATAAATTACATAAATGAGCTTAAAAGATTTAAAAAAATCACATGATTATCTTAATAGAAGCAGAAAAAAGCCTTTGACAAAATCCAACATGCTTTCATGACAAAATTTCTACATCCTAGAGAATGTAGAACTAGAGGAAGCATACCTCAACATCATAAAAGCTACATATGAGAAATCCAGAGCCAACATAACATCATTCTAAATGGAGAAGAACTTGAAACTATACCACTGAGGTCAGGAATGAGACAAGGCTGTCCACTGTATCTACTCCTTTTCAATAGTGTGTTCAAACCACTAGCTGGCAAAAACAAGAGAAGGAAATTAAAGAGATACAAATAGAAAAAGAAGCCAAACTTATGTCATCCATCTGAGGCTCCTGGCTCCAAAATTTCAGATATAATTACATACCCTGGAGTAACTAAAGAAACCAGGAAAGTAAAAAAGGACTCCTGAGGGTATGGGGGAGGGTAGAAGAGCAATAGACAGGAGGAATAGCAGAGTACAGGAGATCTGATGGGGAAATAGGCAAAGGGAGCTCTAGTTAGAGAAGGGGATAAATATAGAAGGAAGAGGGAGAGGGCTAAATTAACAGTAAAGATGTCTTAAAAAGCAATGAATCCTATGATTATTTGTGGTGATATTTTATTTGTGCTCTAACAAATAAAGCTTGCCTAGGGATCAGAGGAAAAAGCCAGATACTATATTAAACATAGAGGTCAGGCAGTGGTAGCACACACCTTTAATCCTAGCATTCCATAGGCAGAGATTCATCGGGATCTCTGAGAGTTCAAGGCCACACTGGGAACAGAGCCAGGCATAGTGGCACATGCCTTTAATCTCAGTGCTAGTTAACCATAGAGGTCTGGAGGTCTGTACAAATAGACAGGAAGTGATAGAGCTGGGCGGAAAGAGGACGTGATGTAGCTGGCTGGAGAGAGGAAGTAAGAGGGCAGGGCACAGAAAGGCATATAGACTTGAGTATACAGGAAGTAGCTCTCTCTTGGGCTGAGGATTTCCTAGCGGTAAGAACTTGTGGCTGGCTTATTCTATTCCTCTGACCTCTCAGCTTTCACCCCAACATCTGGATCCAGGTTTTCTATTAATAAGACCTTTTAAGATTCATGTTACAATTATTTACATAAAATACTTATACATAAGATGGTGTATAACATACATGCTTTGAATGAAATCTTCTTATCTGAGCAGGCAGCACTCCCTCCATGAGCCAAAGACCACCCAACCAAAACCCCAACAGGAGGCATGAGAAGCTCTCCTTTGAGCTGTTGATCAGAATTGTCCAAGAGACTCACCAAACACTATAGGCTATTGCTATTGCTCTTGGTTGCCTCTGACAGGTGGAAGGTAAGTCCCTATTGCTGAAGATACCATGCATTTCAGACACAGAGTCCAGAAGTCCCTAAGCTGAGCTGACCTAAAAGCTTTCTTCCTGAGGTCTAGCTTTCATGGTACCAGAAAACACCATGCAAGCTTTCAAAGAGGGAAGCAACCAACAGTCCTACCCAGCTACAGAGCCTATGAATAACAACAACAACCAGCATGGCACCATAACCCTAAGGGTACAATAATGGCACAAGATATTGGTAGTAACCAACAGCTCTCTCAATAGACTTAAGACTTGCTCAATGAGACAGAAATCATGGCTGTTACTATAAACCAAACCAAATATCCAGGACTAGTGAAGTCATGAATCTTGGAGTAGAACCTGCAACCGACACTTTACTAGACCAGCATAATCCCTAACTACACTCTAAATATTTATCCTTATATATTGAAAGCCACTAGTAGCAAAATTTCATGAGAGTATATAGCAGTGACAACTAGAGTTCAGAAGGCCAACCTATCAGAACTAAGGGTTCTATTAGAGGAAACCATCACATGAGGAGTTATGGAATTACTGTCTTTTGAATGCATTGGCTGTCTCTTGTTGTAAACTTCTTGTGCAATAACAGCTATGATTCTCCCCATTTACCATGCATCTCCATGTTATGTGTACATGTAATCTCATGATTGCTTCTCAATCTTGGGCACAACTCTCCTTATATATTTGGGGTAATTGGATGGCTGTCCCCAGTCGTGTTTACTTTTTCATTAACATAAATCTGGCCAGAGCCATTCTCTGGACAAAAGTATTCCAGCTAAGACAACCCTTTTCCCAAAGATAAATGCACATAAACATGAGCTCATCTTACTTACAGATAAGAGAAAATAACCACTAGCAATTAAATTCTCAACCCCTTACCTTCACCCCAGGTTACTTACACAAGACCCTAATTTAAGAGATTTACTGCTCACATTTTTGCCATTTGCTAGTTACTGAGCTAAGGCAATTACTCCCACTGGCCCAAGGAGATCGCCTACAAGGCCAGGCAGGCGATAGGTGCCAAGCTTCTTTCTTGTGCAAATTAAGTTTTAATTCCTCCTCAGCCAGGTGCTATTCCTAGATTGTCTCCTCAGCAATTACTCTGAGTGAAAGTGCTTTTACTAACCAAATGCTNCATGCTCTAACATAGGTTGTTCAGCCACCTAACATATATCCCCCTCCCTACCAGAAAGCAGCTGCAGCCAGGAGGAGCAGGAAAAGTGGCGCCAAGGACAGTTTACTTTCTTTGTGACTTATTGACAACTAACATTCTACCTAACCATGTAGTTTGAGCACATGAATTCCCTATTTGATCTTAGCCTTTAGTTAACCCTAACAAAGAACTGTTCCTTAGTCATTCTCCCCTTTTAGGTTGTTGATCTTGCTGACAATTACTGAGTTATGTGCGGATCCCTTATCATTTCTCTCTGTGACCCTGAAAACTTCAAGCCTTGCATTGCTTTGCCAAAGAACTACTGCATATATACTGGTCCTCTCAGAGCACTGGAGGGAATGGATTGAGAGGATGGAAAAGACCTAGATAGATATGAGAGAACAGCAAGAAGAGAATTGATGGAAAAGAACAAGATAAGGACGAAGATGGAAAGAACTAGATAGACATGAGAGAACAGCAGAAGGGACTGAGAGCAGGAGGGACTGAGAGGAGCTAAGTATGAGAACAGAAAAGAAGCTGTGTAGATGGAATTGACTTAGAAGAATAAAGTGAATGGACTAAAGAATTCAGTGTGCTTAGATTCATTGAATATCCCTCAGATTAGAATCCTTAGCCGCTTGTAGCATCTGTTCTGGACCCTGATAGAAATCTCCTCAAGGCAGGCACTTGAGGGGAATTCATTACTTATATCCACAGATAAGTGGAGTTCTCATTCTTCATCAAGTAAACTTCCCTTTGTAACAGAAAGAGACCATTACAGGAAACCAAAATTGATCAAACTTGTTTGTTCGCTTAAAGGCTGATGGAATTGAAGTACAAGGCTGACACCATTATAGAGTGAATTGGGTCATGGCCTACTGTCATAATAAACTTTCCTTTCCACAACTGAAAATGGCTTGGTGATTCAGTTTCCTAGAAACATCCACATTTCTGGAGGCCTCAGTGAGATTTTACTACCATACTCCTCTTGGGTAAAAAAGACCCCCTTTCTTGGCAGCCCCATCTTGGAGGCCCCAAGAGTTGAAAGTGCTCATTCTTGATGGTATGTTGGGGTCTCCTAGAGCCTGCAATCCACTGATGGACTCCAGCAGTGGGGGAGATGATAGGTGAGAGTGGCCATCAGGACCAGGTAAGACAGCCTGGGGTAGGAAGAGACAGCACAGACTGATTCCCCACAGGAGGTGCCCTTGAAAATTTCCAAGGGACAAGCTCTCCTTCCATCTTGTCTGAGGTACTGGGATGTGGGTTTCTAGCTAGAACAGGGTTCAATGGAAATAACTAGGAATTAATTGTTTAAAGTCTGGGTGAATGAGCATGAATGCAAGAATGAAAATGATGGTTCCAATGGCCCAAGGCTATAGAATCTGAATGACAACCTGTGATCCTGATGAGGTCACTTAATCTGAACAAGTATTCAGTTCAAGTAGTAAGAGGTGACTGAGCATGCGACTGTGATTTATACATGTGGCTCTAAGACCTCTTAAGTTGCCGAGAATTGGTTGTCCAAGTGGGCATCAGACTGAGAGGGAGTTCTCTGGGCTCCTCACCTCTCACTGTGTATACACTATGTACACTCCAGCCACATATAAAATAAAATCATGAGTTCCTCTCAGTTGATGAGCCCTATGGTGATTCAGATGATGTTGGCAAACTTCAGGAAAGGGTTCTGATGATTCTGAATCCCTGAATTTTCAGCAGTAGCCAAGCCCCTTCATGGAGCCCTAAAGGGAAGCAAAATGGGCTTGTTGCTGTGGAGGTTAGAAGAAGATGAGAGTTTCAACCTGATAAAAAGACAGTTGACCCAAGCATTTGCCCTGGCAATGCCCCTTGTGTTGCACCCATTTGTGCTTTATGTATATGAAAGGGAAGGAGTTGCATTAGACCTGTTGACTCAACCCATGGGACAGTGGAATTGACCAGGGGGGTACTTGTCTAAGCAATTGGATCCAGTGGCCTCTGGCTGGCCTCTGTGTGTTTTCAGGCCTTGGCAGAAACTTTCATATTGCTTCAAAAGGCAGATAAACTCACACTGGATCAGAATATTCCCATCAGGTTTCCTTGCTGGGTAGTTTCCCTGTTGAACAGCAGCAAAAGCTGGTGGATGACAGAGGAGAGAGTGGCTTGCTATCAGACCAAGTTGGAGGAGAATCCCCAAACATAAGTTGAGGCAGTCAGGACTCTAAGCCCTACCACTTAATTACTTGATGAAAAAGTAGAACCTCTCCAGTCTTTGAGAAAGTTATGGATGAAATCTCATTGCAGCAAGACCTGACAGATGCCTCTCTCCCAAACCCTGATATGGAACTCTTCACTGACAGGAGCTGCAGTTTGCAAACTGACTAGATATGCTAACCATGGTCCAGGAAGTTCTAGAAGCAAAAAGACTTCCAAATGCATGGTCAGCACAAAGAGAAGAACTGGATGTCTTAACCCAAACTTCCTCAGAGTAGAAGGGAAGTGGGCCAACACTTACACAGACTCACAATGTGCTCTTGGAACTCTGCACACACATGGGGCAATTTACAAAGAGGACTGTTGACTTATGGGAGAAAGGAGATCAAAAACAGAACAAATTCTCCAACTAACTGGAAGCTCTCTGGGCTCAAAAAGCCATCCACTGCCAAGGCCATACTCACAGTAAGGACAAAATCGGCCAAGGGAAGCATCCAGACAGGTAACCCTACAGGAGGAAGTTGTTCCAAAACAAACTCTTGAGGTCTTCCCTGCATGTTTCACTCTTTTCATCACCCTGAAAATCCTCATTATGAACAGGAAAAGGAGAAAATCCTGATATCAAGGACAAACATCACTGAGTGGGAGGAGGGATGGCTAATCATTCCAGATGGGAGAGTAGTTGTCCAAAAGGGGATGGAGCCTAGGCTGGTCAGACAGGCCCATGAGATTACTCATTTGGGAACAACAGTCCTACAGAGACTTGGACAGAAATATCTAGAAATCCCCAGGCTATCAGCCCTTACCCAACAGGCAAGCTGGGCCTGTGTCCAATATATCCAACATAGCCCCAAGCAGAGTCCGAAGGTTCTGCTCTTGCCACAGAATTATGGATCATCTCTCCCTCCCTCTCTGCCTTATCCTTCTCCACATCTACCCCTCTGCAATTCATCCATCTCTCCCTCACTATCTACCCACTAGCTCACCAAATCACCATAGTGTTTACCATCTGTGTCTGTGCTAGGTATCTTTTAGACATTAATAGTACAAGGGGACAGTTTTCATTGGGAAACCAAGTTTTGGTGATCCCCTACATTCAGTAATAGACCTAACAATGTAAGAAGTGCTGCCTTAGACAATGACAGGTCTTTATTCTTTTTACATTTGCATTTTCTGGATGTTTGATGTGCCTGTTTGGATCAGATATCTTCCCCTTACATAAAATTTTAAGGTTATTTCGTCCTCTGGCACCTATCACATTTTGTTTTTCTTGTCTACTTTATGGTCATGGTATAACACTGTGGCTGGATATTTACTAGTTGGCAGGTATGTGTGATGTTTGTAGTTTGTAATTGTCATCCATCATTCCTGTGATTATGCATGATGGTTCACTTTCTCCACATCAGTCATGGAATTACGACTGCTTCAAATT
>LZPO01097404.1:36496-59791 GCA_001675575.1 Neotoma lepida | reverse complement strand
CTAGTGAAGGGGGGAGGGATGGCAAAACAGTGAAGGGGAAAGGGAGGGAAAAACAAAGGGGAGGAGGAAGGGTAAATAAAACAAGGAGTGGAAGAGTAGAGATTAATAACATTAAGGTTGCTTGGAAACGTCATATGGAATCATTTATTTTATGTTTAGTTACAATTGCACATAGTGCTAGTGCACGTGGGCGTGTGTGTGTGTGTGTGTGTGTGTGTGTGTGTGTGTGTGTGTATGTGTGTGTAGGTATGCCCGGTTCCCTATTATCTTTATTTTCCTTTACCTCATTATTAATACAGCTGTTATTTTTATGCTGAGATCATCTCACTGATATTGTTTGTCTGGATGAGCTGGCCAGCAAGATCCTGAGATTGGCTGATCTCCATCCCTAATTCTGTGATTACTTATGTAAGCTACCAAACTAAGGTTTTTAAAAAGAAAAAAAATAGATGTTCTTTAACATATTCTTTGACAGTTTCACACATGTAAACAATGTATCTTGATCATATCCACCCTTAGCTGCCCTCTCCCATTACCCCCAGGTACCCCCATCTCGTCCTTATCTTTGATTTATATCGTCTATATTTTGTAAGTCATTGAGTCCAGTTAGTGTTACTGGGTGGAATGTTGATGACTCTTGTTGGGTAGGTCTCATGCAGGAGTTATGCAGGTAACCATAGCTGTGGTGAATTCACAAATTCAATAGTCATATCATGTCTGGATGACAGTATTTCACAATAATGCTCTCACAACCTGCAGCTTTTCCATCTTCCTGTCCCTCCTCTGTGATGTTCTGTAAGCTTTGGGAAGGGGGATGATACAGATGCCCTATTTAGTGCTGAACTTTCAATAGTCACTTATTCTTAGCACACTGGCTGTATTAACTGCTATTGGCTCTCCAATGCAGAGAAAGTTCCTCTGGTTAAGGCTGAAGGCAAAACTAATCTATGGGTATAAACATAAATATTTAGAAGGCAGTTTGATGTGTCATTTAAAAAGACAATACTAGCAGATTCTTCTCCCAAAGTTTTGGGCTTTTGACCAGGTTTACACACCAGACATTAATCCTCTGAAACCCAATCAGTGCATGGAGTGGTTTCTCCATAACATTCCTACTCTATCTCACCAATGGGCACATCTGTCCCAGCAGGCCAGTGTTTTAGCATGAGGAGTTTGCTGCTGTGTAGTACCATTAATGACCTGCGTATATAGCACCTTCTGCATGATGGAAGACAATNAGCATGGAAAAAGTGTTCCGGTCAGTTCTGGTTTGATTTCTCTGCGTTCTGTAACTAAAATGTATTGCGTGTTCAACAATAAGATATTACTATATAGTTTTGGTGGCATTCCAAGCTTATATGTGAATGCTGGGGATCACATTTGGGTTCTGATGCTCATGCAACAAGCATGTCGCCAAATGAATCATTACCCTAGCCTCAGAGGAAAGATTTTACAAAATAATAATATTTCTTCACTCTGTATCAAAAGACTTCAGTCAGTTTATAATGTTTTCAGTTTTTATAAAAGAAACTCCAAGGTGGAAGTCAAGACAGAATCTTAGATTCAAATGAAAGACACTTTATATTAGCTGCACACATTACGAAACTTGAGTTAAGCATGTTATGATTTTATATCCTTCATGTCAGTTATTTGTGATATATTGATTATGTTGGTATTATGTAAGATAGAAATCTTTATATATGAATTTAGTAATAATCCTAAATCAAATGTCCCATTTCCTTTATTTACAGAAAAAAATTAACATTCAATTATATTCTCTTGCATTTTATATTATTTTATGATTTTTATGCTTTTAAATCATCCTGGGAAGAAATCCAGTCAGATGCTATTATTCCTAGTCTTATGTAGAGGAGGCTGTATTTTAGAGAACTAAAGTGATTCACAGTAGTGTCACTCAGCTCCTTTGTGAACAATGACTTCTGCTTCTGACTCTTAATCTAGTCCATTCCACATTATCCTAATGCTACACTATTCAGGATACAGGATCTATCATACATATGGAGGTTTAAAACGTTCTGCACGCTGCAGGACTGTCTCCAATATCCCAATCTGCAGAAATTCATTAGGTCAGTCTGTCTGAATTCTTTTAAATGTTTGATTTCACCATGCTTTAGGTGTGTGAGTTGAGAGGGGAGCTTTTCTTTGAACAATGTTTAATTTCAGAATTTGAGACGAGAGAAGGAACTCAGGAAGGCTGCTGAGTTTTTCTAGCTAAAATTCTCTACAATATTCTTCCTGGAATATGCATTCCTTCCTTGAACAACAGACTTCAAAGGACAGGGAGATTTGCCCATGTTAATTTTCTTTTTGTTTTGCTTTACATTCTTGCATGTGTAGCGTCTTCACATTATAGCAAGTCAGTGCTTGCTTTCCTCCACTTCTACTGGGTCATTGCCAAGGGATTCATCTTTCAGCGATATCTTAGTTATTTCATTGTTTTAGATAGCAGAAAACCAACAGTATCATCATCACAGAGTTATGGGTGAGTGTAGAGATAGCCACTGCAAACTCCTTTTTTATGAACAACATTATTAAATTGAAAATTTTGACCAGTTATATTCCTTTATTTTACCAAGGATGGGAAAAATCTCATAACTTAATAAAAAATGAGTTGAACTGCAAGCAAAAGTTGTTTTTGGATTTCTGTGTTTTGGAATATTTGCATATGCTTAAGGAAGTTTCTTAGAGATAGACTGGTATCTAAACAGAAAATTCATTTGTGTCTTATAGACCCCTTATGCAGATAGCCCTATGAAAATTAATACCATTTTTTTGATATCTGTGTTTTGACTGTGACTCATCCCTTGAAGTCGAGCATAGAATTTTCTCTTGTCTTCATTTTCACTTAAAAAGATTCTGATTAAGAGGTGTTAGAAATTTTATTTTGGAGATTAGGGAAACTCAATCTGTATCATATTTAGGGATGTTGTTTGGCTCCTTAAACTCTTAGGAGGATACAGACAAAAAAAAAACACTGCACAATAGCAGTAATTTCAATGCCCAAGAACCCAGAAGTATAAGCAAGAATTTCTCAGAAAACAACTGGAATTGATCTGAATGTGTTAACACTCTCTGCCTCTAAAGGTCTCCTAGGCCATAATATTTAAATCTAAAAGCCTAAGAAATACAAGAAAACATAGAAATGAGTACTATTACTTGCAGTACTTTTGAGTAAAATTTACTTTTGAGTAAAATTTGTAGTAAAATTAAATATATATATATATATATTTAATGCAATAATATATATATGTATATATATATATTTAATGCAATATTTGAAAATGACTTCCTAAGAGGAAAATGGTGGATTATGCATAAAAAGTAGTTTTGAATACAGAGTTGTATCTTCTAGGATGTTGAAGAACTCTTGAAACCTCTGCTGACTTTTGATTTTTAAATTAAATTATTCTTCTGGAGTCTATCATGCCCCCCAAATTTACCAAGACATTTTTCATCCTAGAAGATCTGTGAAGGAACAACTTTCTAAAATATGAGGGAACAACTTTTTAAAACATGAGGTGGATACAAAAATTACCGTGACAGGCAAACTATTTCAGTACAATACTGGTAGAGAAAAATGTTCCTTGTATTTGGAGAAGGCACAAAACTTCCAGTTAAGCTGTAATTTATTTTAAAGTAGATTTAATACATAGGTCATTATGAAATTTAATTTAATACATAGGTCACTCATGAAAACAGAGCTAAAATATATGACTGGCTATTTTATGGNCATAATCATAATTGATTTATTTAAAATATGTAAGTACAGAAACAAAATAAGAAAAATAAAATATGTGGTTGAACCAAATTTGTTCAATCATTTTTGCTATAGTCCTTTATTGTTTTGTGTTCATGAAGTGTNTGTCCTACCTAAAGCTATATAATTTTTATGAAATTAATATTCAAGCATATTTATTCATCTGTAAATTGGGTCAGTAGTTAATATTTCAATGTATATTTTTATATTGTTAAATATTTTTTGCATATTGATTTTTTATTTTACTTGTTTTATTTATTTATTTTACATCCTGACTACAATTTCTTCTCCCTCCCCCCTCCCATTTCCTCCCACCCTCTGCCCCCTTCCTCAATCCACTCCTCCTCTGTTTATGTCAACAAAGTATGACATAACAAGTTGCCGCAGTAAGACTAAGCACCTCACCTTGTATTAAGGCTGTGCAAAGCAACCCAGCATGAGGAATAGGTCCCCAACAGCCAGTCAAAACATTAGGGACAGCCCCTGCTCCCATTGTTAGGCATCCCACAAGTAGATCAAGCTACAAAATTGTCACATATATGTAGAGGGCCTAGATTGGTCCCAAGTAGGTTCCCAAATTGTTGGTTCAGACTCTATGAGTTCTTACGAGCCAGGTTAGTTGTTTCTCTAGGTTTTCTTGTGAGGTCCTTGGCTACTCTGACTCCTACAGTCCTTCCTCCCTCTCTTCCACAGGGCTCCCCAAGCTCAGACTAATGTTTGGCTTGTGGGTCTCTGCATCTGTTTCTGTCAGTTACTGGATGAAGACTAACTGATGACAATTAGTATAGTCACCAATCTGACCACAGGAGATGACCAGTTCAAGCTACGTATATGCTATTGCTGGGAGTCTTAGTAGCAGTCAGCCCTGTAGATTTGTAGGAGTTTCCCTTGTATCAGGTTTCTACCTGACCCTGAAATGTCCCTCCATTTCCAACCAACTCCTTTAGTACCATCCCCTTCCATCCACTCCACAAACCAATCCCTCAAGTTACCATCCCCACCCACCCCTAGTCCATCTAGGACTTCTCTTCTACTTTCCCTTCCCAGGGAGATCCACGGTTCCATCTTGGGTCCTCCTTGTTACCTAGCCTCTCTGGGTCTGTGGATTGGAGCATGGTTATCCTTTACCTTACAGATAATATCCACTTATGAATGAGAACATACTATGTTTGTCTTTCTGGGTCTGGGTTACATCACTCAGGATAATTTTTCCTAGTTCTATCCAGTTGCCTTCAAATTTCATGATGTCATGTTTTTTTAACANCTGAGTAATACCCCATTGTGTATATGTACCACATTTTATTTACCCATTCTTTGGTTGAGGGGCATCTAAGTTGTTTCCAGGTTCTGGCTATTCTGAATAAAGCTGCTATGAACATAGTTAAGTAAGTGTCCTTGTGGTATGATTGAGCATCTTTTGGGTATATGCCCAAGAATGGTATAGCTGGATCTTGAGGTAGATTGATTCCCAACAATCCTGTACAATAAAAGTACTGTCAGAGGTATCACCATCCCTGATCTCAAACTTAACTATAGAACCATAGCAATCAAAACAGCATGAATAGCATCGAAACAGGCAAGTGAATTAATGGAATCGAATAGAAGATCCAGATATAAATCCACACACCTATGGACATTGATTTTTGGCAAAGAAGCAAAATTATACAATGGAAAAAAGAAAGCATCTTCAACATATGGTGCTGGCATAACTAGATGTCTGCATGNAGAAGAATGCAAATAGATCCATATCTATCGCCATACACAAAACTCAAGTCCAAGTGGATCAAAGACGTCAATGTAAATCCAGTTACAGTGAACCTGATAAAAGAGAAAGTGGGAAATAGCCTTGAATGCATTGGCACAGGAGATAACTTCCTGAATAGAACACCAGTAGCACAGACAGTAAGATCAACAATTAAATGAGACCTCATGAAACTGAAAAACTTCTGTAAGTCAGAGGACACTGTCATTAGGAAAAAACAGCAGCCTATAGAATGAGAAAAGATTTTCACCAACCTCACATTTGATAAAGGGCTGATCTCTAAAGTATATAAAGAATTCAAGAAACTAGACTTCAAAAAACTACATAATCCCATTTTTACAATGGGATACAGACCTAAGCAATTAATTCAAAACAGAAGAACCACAAAAGCAGAGAAATACTTAAAGAAATGTTCACCATCCTTAGCCATCAAGGAAATGCAAATCAAAATGACCATGAGATTCCATCTTAACACCTGTCAGCATGGCTAAGATCAAAAACACAAATGACAGCCTATGTTGTTGAGGATATGGAGCAAGAGGAACACTCTTGCATTGCTGGTGGGAGTTCAAACTTGTGTAGACACTGGAAATCTATACATCTTGATTTTTAAGGGCTATATAACATTTCTCTATTTATACATACTGTAATTTATTTGGGCAATATGTTAGTATATTTTATTCCCCTAAGTTATAAGCATTCTATGTTCATAAATATTTATTGTAGTTGTAATATCTCTTTAACACAAATTATGATTTGTAAATATATTGGGACAGAAGTCATAGAATTTTCTAGGTTTGTGGTACAGGATCACAGACTAGACAGCTGAGTTCAACCAATGGCGCTAATCCTGGCTTGCTGCACTGCATTGGTCAATTATTTTCATATCTTATCTTATAGTAATAATCCCAACCATNTAATTCTGAACAAGATATTGTGAAAATAATTGAGTCCACTATTCAGATCTTCTTCCAATGTTAGCTACTTGTGCAAAGTCTGTACTTGGTTTGGTAAATATTGTGTTGTTCANAGTGTAGACACAAAACTTAAATGTTAAGGAACTTAAGAAAAGTGTGAAGTTACAGAAAACCTGACCAAATCTATTTGAAAATAGTCTATGACTTCAGAGTTCAATATAATACCCCATGCCAAGGTTTTCACATGCAATTAACTATGAAGTTCATATTACAAATTTCCTTATAATTTAAATGAGCATGCTTTAGCTATAAGAGTTTAAATAATCTCCAGGTCACACATTCAGCAAAGAGTCCTGCTTTGACTGAATGTCTGAAAATTCACTTTAATCATTTGTACTACCTACTTAATTATTCTCTAGTATATCATATCTGTAGGAGGCTTGGTGGTCTTTGTGCTCAAAGATAAGCACTAGAGGAACTTAGTGTCTTAAGAACATAGGGTTGTGCCTTCAAGACCTTTTATCCATCAAAAAGGCTAGGAGCCTAAGTGCTTTCTAGTCTGGTGATCTTTGCACCATCTGTGTGGCCAGAGACCTCACTGGACCCTTCTACAAACTTATCGTAACAAAACTTATCATAAGCTTGTTTTTATCAATCAATCTATAGAACTTATTTTTACAGATTTTACTGTAGTCATGTGCAATTTTTATTCAGTTTATGTTACTAAAAGAATTTTATGTATGCTTTGTTGTGTATGTTGGATTGAGTTAATCATCAAATTATTTTCATTAAATTGTGCTGTGCTTTAATAAACCTAAATTAAACCACTCATGGCTAGAATCCAGAAGTCTGAACTAACACTGGCTGCTGAGTCATGATGAGCTGAGATAACTTCTTACATCATGTGGCCAGTCACTCTGTTGAATGTGGTGGTCACAGAGACCCACATACCTATTTATTTTTCATGTCCCCAAGAATAACAATAAAACTGTGCTATACTAAAAAAATTATAAATTATAAAGTAAACCAATAGGTAAAAAACAAACATGCAATTTTCTGCAAAGTACACAATAAAATCAGACTGGTATTTTCATTTACCACTGCATTATAATTGNTTCATTAATTTAATTTTAATTTATATCTTAAGATGGTTATAAGTATCTTTTTCATGCTCTTATTTTCTAACATGCATATTTAGACAAAAAGGTAACAAAATAAACCTAAGTGATCTGTAGNCTTTAGGTTTTATAACTCATAATCCACAGCTCTGGAAACAATACTTTTTGATCCTTTGCCAAAAAAAACNATTAATCATTATTCCAAAGGTTATTTCACAAGGTTAACTAAAAAAAAGCAGATAGAAAACACACACGTACCCATATACAAACATACACATGCACACACATCCACACATACTTGAACATACAAGGGAGGTAGCAGATATTGTTATAGCATTTTGAACAACATCTGTTTTAGTAGATTCTCCTTTCTTCTCATCTCCATCACCCCCTGATATTCGCTAATTTATCTCTGTAACCTTTCTTCAAGACTAATTCCCCTTGTCATGTCCCATGTCTCCTTTTGCCCGCCCCCTGGTCCTTCCTCATAACCTGTTTTTACCTTCTTTTGGTCCCTGGACTTATGAGTCCATATGTATTGTTGCTTTATTCATAAAAGCAAGGAAACAGGACAAGCTTAGGTGCCCATCAACAGAAGAGTGAAAATGTAGTACATGCACACTTTGAAATTTCATAGCTATAAAGAAAAAATTAAGCCATGAAATGTGCAGGAAAATGGATGGATTTGGAACATACAATGTGAGGTAACCTAAATATATATATATTCTCTCACATATTTTTGCTAAACTGTATTGTATACATGCATATTTATAAGTGGGTGGAAATTTGGGTGAAACATTTCTACCTAAATAAATTGATCTATTATATGATCAAGAACAATTTTCTGTGCTTAAGAAGATGTGACCAGATAATTGTTTCTCATACGGACTCAAGCTGGATCACAATCTTGTCTCTGAGTCCATAGATACTGCACTTCTTGAAGGAGAAGGTAGCTTGATGACTTTCCAACACACTTTCTCTGACAGCCTCACTGGAATCTCATTCTCAGTGATACAGACACTTTCCCTTCAGTTTATTCTTGATATCATTATGATGTCTGAATTACTCACAACAAACTACATCTGACATTTGTCCATCAAGTAGAACTCTTTCTTAATTGATTAGCTTTGTAATCTTTGATTATTCATAGCAAGAGTTATTATTCACTTTTCCATCTTCATCATGACCCTCCCCTTCCCTCAATCCTCATTTCTTGCAGTTAATAAGCATAAGGTTTATGGAATATTTCTCAAGTTGTAGTATATCCATTAACACAAAAGTAGTAAAGCTTGTTATAAATAAGTTTTATATTGACATCCATGACTGATAATGCTCTCTAGTTTAATGAAATTTGTCATATATTTCAAGTAGATATATCATAGATATAATTATGCTCCATGGAGAATAATAGTTATCTATGTGACATGGGATATAAATATTAGTATAGTTTTAAACTTTTTATGAATTCTGCTGGATAAGAATGACAAGATTAGAGAAATTTTATTTTTCAATAAAAAAGAAAGTAGCATTTGTTTCAATGGATTCATAACTACTCATTGTACACAGTGAATCTGTTATGTAATAGACTCATAAATTTGAAAATTGGATTAGTTTTCCTCTGGGATTATATTATTATCTTACTTGGGGAATTACCTTCATATGGCCTATTTAATTTTTATTTATTATTATTATTGTGTGTGTATGTATGTTTATGTGTTGAATGAGACCCTAGGGCTATGGAATGCATGTAGAGGTCATAGGATATCTTTGTGAAGTTGATTCTCTCTTTCCACTCAATTACATTGGAATATAAAGAATGAAAAATACAGAAAGAGATTTACAATCCCAACAGTTTGATAAATATGTCCAGATACAGCCATTAACCAATCAAAATACATAATATGTCTAACACAGTTCTCTTTCTTGTCAACACAGCATAGAGAACCCCACTCCATAGTCAACTGTTTCTCTGATTCTTATCACCATTGAAGTTTTTCCTAATTCATATAAAAGAAATTGTGCAGTGAACATCATCTATCAGCAAAACTCATGTTCCCTGTGGTTCACTTTTGTGGAACAATTTGTCAAAGGATAATTTAACTACAACACATTTTCTGTATAAAATGACATTCATTTAACACTTCTCTTTTGATATACATTTTAACTTTTCACCTTCATTAAAGCATGCATAAGCTTTGAAAATTCTTTTAATGAATATATGTTTTTAATCTCTCACAAGCAAATATTTAGAAGTACACACACACACACACACACACACACACACACACACACACGAATATCCAAGGCTCCAGGAGGAGTTCTGTCCAATGCTGTTCTTTGAACATGACATGACTGTTCAATCATGAACTCACAGCAGCTATGGTAACCTACAGAAGATCTGTACAAGATCAAGCATGACAACATTCCAGCATCCTCAGGCCCTACCCTTAGATAAGGAGCTACAGGAAGATGTTGGCTTATGGAGAAGAGAGAATCAATTTTCTTTGTGTGGAGGTAGCCATTGATAGGTTGGCCGTGTCCCAGTGGATGACTCAAAATCCAAACCCATGTGTATATGGACATCATTAATTGAACTTAAGGGTATGTTTGGGCAATTATTGGTCATAAAAATGGGCCCCATAGGCCCACAGGAAGTGGCACTATTAGGAGATGTGGCCTTATTGGAGTGAATGTGACTTTGTTGGAGGAAGTATGTCAATAAGGATGGGCTTTGAGGTCTCAGAAGGTCAAGCCTAGCCAGTGTGTCACATTTACTTCCTGCTGCCTGTTGATCTCATCTACCTCTCCAGCAGCATGTCTGCCTATATGCCTTCATGCTCCCTGTCATAATGATAATGGAATAAACCTCTGAAACTGTAAGCCAGCCCCAATTAAATGTATTCATTTATAAGACTTGCCATGATCATGGTGTCTCTTCACAACAACAGAAACCCTAAGACAGAGTCAGGGTTCTTTAAAGAAACAGAATAATAGAACGAATTTATATATATATATATATATATATATGGGATTTATTAGAGCGGTTTCTAGGCTGCTGACCAACTAGTTCCACAATGGCTGTCTTCCAGTGGAAAATCTGAGAACCCAGTGGTTATTCAATCCATGAGGCTGGATGCCTCAGTTGGTTTACAATATATGCCGGAATCTCAAAGAAGTGGGCTCTAACACCAGTGAAGGAATGACCTTGTTAGCAACAGTGAGGACAAGCAGGCAAAGAGCAAGGGTTTCCTCATTCTGTATTATTTTATAACCTGCCAACAGAGCATGTGGCCCATATTAAAGGAGGATCTTCCTACCTCGAAAAATCCAGATTAAAGATGTGTCTTCCCAATTCAAATGATTTATTTAGGAAAATACTCTCAAGGTATACTCAGCAGCTTGAATTTTAGTCAATTCCAGATGTAATCAGGTTAACAGCCAAGGATATCCATCATGGGAGACTTGGAGTGAGAGTTGGGGGTGGATATGTACTTCCTCAATAATGTTTGACCCTGTCTATCTTTTTAAATTTCAGTTTCTCTGGTGGGCGTGGAATTATTTTCCATTGTGATGAATGCTCCTTCTATAAAGAATGCTCTAGCTCCTGTTATTTGGTGGCACAGTCCTCATGATCTTCACCTGTACAGCATGTTTAATTCCCCATCCCTCACAATATTGGTACAATTAAGTGGAATGTTTATAAATGGTGACATATACCCAGAAAGAACTTAATAAATTGTAAATGAGTGAATTCCTCTTCAGACGATTTTGAAGGTGTTTCATTCTTCTTTTATTTTCCTTTTNTTTGTTTTCCATTCATTCTTAATCACTCCAGAAAAAAGCTAGATATTTCTATGCTATTTGAATAGCTTCAAAATGTGGGTATGCTATGAGTGACAGCATTGGCTGTTTGGTTCCTTTTCTATTCTGTATATGCTTTTGGAAAATCAATACATTTCAGCAGTTTACTGGGCAGAAGTCTCAACATAGTTGTTACATGTTGGCAATCAAGCGGTTTTTATTCTAAGTTTCTGGAAATAGCAGTATAGCCTCCTCATGTTCTAAGTGAATTTCAATCCCTTTATTCTTGACATGCTTTAGGCTTCATTTTCAGTACTCTTGTATTTCATGCAACATTGTATCTGTGATTACTGCTTAGACTACAGTTTTGGAAACACTGTTTCTGGTTTTTAAAATGAGTCTCTCTCTTCCCTCAAGTGGAAATGGGAACACTCATGAATCATTTATTAAGGCAAGGCCTCCCCCAGTCTACCCCTCAAGCACTACTGCAGTTAGGAATTATCAGTTGATGAGGAGAGAAGTGATTAGGAGATTGAGGAGGCAAAATGATGAGAAAGCCATGGGGGTCCCTTTTGTGAGAAGGAGCCAACTATAGACAGCTGGGAAAGGATGGCAAGAGAGGGATAGGAGAAAGCTCTTCAGAGCCTAAGGGGATGCAAAGATAGTAGCAGGAGAATTCAAATTAAATATGTAGAAGAGAATTGAAAACTTTGTCACAGGGTCTTCTTCTAATAATGAAACATTATTGGTACAGCCCAAGATGTTACTCCAGAGTTTTCCAGAAAACAAATCACAAGGACCAGAGCACAAATAAATCTACTTCCAAAGGGTAAGATGTTTCTCTAGACGATATCTAGGCTACAGTCACCCCTGAGGGCATGACGAGAGGCAGTGAGACCTGAGTAGCATCCACTCAGCTCTTTACATAGATATTCCACAGTGCTTAAAATTGTACTTTAAAAAAAATTTAGAACAGTTTTAGACTTAAAATGTAAAAACACAAACAACAACAACGAAAAATGCAGTGCAGAGTGCTCTTTAAACACTCGCCCAATTTACTTTTCAACATTTCACATTTTATATTCTATTTATTACTACCAAGATCGTAACTGTGATACAATTTCCCTAAATAGTTCTTACTTTTCATCTTTTTTGGTTCATGTCAGGATTTCATGTACTTGTTTTCCTGTGCTCTTAAGCTTCATTTTTCTGTGATACATTTCCCTACTTTTCAATGACCTTGGCAATTTATAGAAGCACTGACAGGCAAGTATTCTGTAGGAAGTATCTCAATATGGGTGTGCCTCAAGTCTTCCTCATTGTTTAACTNGAGTTGTATATTGTGGGGAAAAGTACATGTAGAGAGTGGTGCCATTCTTGTTATGTTATATCAGAGTACAGATGACATATGGGTGAAGAGTATTCTTCACCCATATGTCATCTGCTATTTTTATGTCAGAAACACCTGCTGTTTGGTTTGTTCAACACACTTCCTCTATGTTACAACAAAATTGCTTTTCTAGGTAGTAATAGCTAATAGATTACTGGTGTGTTTAACACTTAATGATTCAATGGAAATTATTTTTCATAACATTTGCTGCCATATGTACTTGCCTGCTTGAGAGGCCAATCCAGCAAAAGCTTTGTGTCTGACATCATCTGCTTTTCTGTGCAGTGCAGGATCCCAACTGAATCCTGCTTTTCACATGGTCCCGAGAGGGTATTGATAGTCCTTGCTCTGTGAACACTGTCCTTTCAGGAACTTTCTTGTCTTTGTCCCCTTATGAGATTACAAATTCTTTCCAGTTTGAAATGGTCTGGGTTTGCAAGCAAGAAGATAAGGGTGGTATCCGATTGTACCATCACCTCTTAGTGCCAGTTATGCTTGGTTAAGCTTCCAATTATATGAGTCTATTCAACACTGTGATGAGGGACCTGAAATGACACGGTGTGAATGATCACAGCTGCTTCAAGAAAGAAGTTCTCATCTTTGAATAGATAACAAAAGGAGCCTTTTGATAACATTTTAGCACCCGAAGTCTCTGATTTCAAAGGCAAAGATAGTGGACTTTTGAAAAACCCAGTCTCCAGACCTCAATTACATGCACTGAATAGTCAAGAACTTTGCTTTCATATGTGAAAGTGAATTTTTAAATCTCCTGAGCTTTCAAGAAATTGAGACCATGAATTAGATATTGATTCATAAAGTGCAAGTTCCAAAACTCTTTCAATAAGTGGAAGAAAGTGGTATAATGACATAGTTTAGTGGCTTCACGTTTTCCCTTTGTCCTTTAACACGGCTATTCTTAGCCAGAGACAGGGTACTCTATTTCCAACAACACATATTTGAGAAATAGTGGACCATGTATGCAGATCCTTGAGCCAGGAAATCTCTCTCCAAATTGTATTTGCCTCATGATTCAAATGCAGGATTACTTTTGAAATAGCAATATTCAGGGTTGTTTTAAGGGTTAAACACTCCAGTATCAGTTACTCCTGGGGTAGAACTGAGCACTTTGTGGGGGAATGTTTGGATATAAATGTTCTACGGTGCTATTTTTATGTCAGAAACACCTGCTGTTTGGTTTGTTCAACACTCTTCCTCTATGTATTGCTAACTCTATTCTAAGTTTTCATTTGNGGAACAACTTTCTTCCAGTCCATGTCTCAGATTGTCTGTTAAGGCATTCTGTTCCAGGGGACTTGAAAGCATGACCACATTGATTGATTTGATTGATTCATATGAGGATTTGAGTATTGGAGGGAGTGACACAAACAGAGTTAGCACATGGCCAGCCCTGAAGTACCTGTCTTGTTGTCTCTTGCCATTATCTCTGGAGTTGTCCTATCTTTGCCTTGTTCTCTTTTACACCCTTTAACTTCTTCTTTGATGCTGACCTCCATGAAAGGCAGGTGGAAGTTCATCTGCTGTTACTAGAATATGTGTCTCCAAAAGGCTCAAACTCTCTTTATATGACTGGTTCTTTTTGTCATATTTGGGGACATCATTTACCTTCTTCTATTTTAGAACATTCTTGTAACTAGGGAATCTTCAAGTTCTGTGTACATAGGGACAGTCTTACATCTTCCATTGCCTTTGATCCAGATCATTTTACTTGTCAGTCTTTCACACTTAATATTTTCTTGCTTGATTTCAATGACTATCTAGGGAATACTAATATGCCCAAATCTATAAGCAGAAAGGAATGAAGACAGCTCTATATCATAACCATATTTTATTATCTGTATCAACTACAGTGAAGATAAGACTTGATCTTACTTTATATTTATTATTATTATTATTATTATTATTATTATTACCCCACATCTCTCTTTCTGTGTGTCTGTATGTGTGTGTTACATGTGTATGAGTATGTGTGTGTATGTGTATGTGTGTGTGTGTGTGTGTGTATGTGTGTGTATGCCAAGGAATGTGTATGATGATTAGAGAACAACTTCTTTTTGGAAATTGGTTCTCTCCTTCCACTATAGAGTTCCCAGGGATTAAACTCAGGTCATCAATCTTCCTGGTAGACAACTTTATCCCCTAATTCATCTCATCACGAAGACTCCATATTTGGTGGTCTGAAAAAGGCAATAGATAGATAAATGATAGATAGATAGATAGATAGATAGATAGATAGATAGATAGATAGATATGTATGTGTGTAGTCAGAGTTTTTCTGTGTCCTGGCAGTTGCTCCCAAATATAAACTCAGAAACTTAGTATTAATCATAAATGCTTGACTGCTAGCTCAGGCTTGTTACTTGCTAACTCCTACATTTTAATTAACCCATATTTCTTATCTACTATCTTCCACGGGGTGATGCTTTTCTTCAACATGACACATTCATNTTGCTTCTCTCTGCATCTGCTTGCAACTCCTCTGACTCTACCCTCTTTCTTCCCAGCATTCTCTCTGCCCCTAAAATCCTGCCTAGCTATTGGCCAATCAGCTTTTTATTAACAATGAGAGCAATACATGTTTGCTATGTATAAAGATTGTTCCACAGCATATGTGTTTTATTCAAGATTTATGAAATTGACTCTACTAAACTTTATCATCGAAAGCATCATCAATATTAAATACTGTTTTATATACAGTGATATAAAATTGAAAGGCAAAATTCCTTACTAGCAAGGACCTTTCANTTTGGAGAGATTTGTAATTGAAATGCCGACAGTTAAGATAGTTTTCAGATAAAAATTAATGCATGGACTTTTAATTAATTCATTTTTTATTATTTGTTTATTTTGAATAATTTTTTCTTTGTAGTTCTTGCTTATCTTTAACTCCTGAATTTAGGTATTCTCCCTCCTTCAGCTTTCAAAGTAGCAGCAGCTACATATGCATGCCACTATTCCCTGCTTTCTTTAACTTTTATATTGCATATACATGACTATTAGGTCTCACTAATTTTCAAGGTATATAGCTGTATTTCTTTACTTCCTTAAGAAATATTTAGTTTATATTTTTGCATTCATACCCTATTTTTCCATTGCATATATCATTCACATATTTCCAGTGGCCATTTTTCCTGAACCATACTAAGTCTAATGGGATATGATGTGTCCTGCTACATCAACTATTTAACATAAAAGACCCTGCTCGGAGACTGTTTCATCATTTCGTTATTTCTGAAATACTTCAGTGATTTCTTTCTTAATTAAATTTTTATTTGTTTTACATCCCTGCAGAAATTTCCCCACTCTCATAAACCCCCAGGCCCTTCTCCCACCCCTCTCTGTTTCTACCCCCTAAACCACTCTCCTCTCTTTCTGTTCAGGAAAGGCCAGGTCTGTCATATCAGCAAAACATAGCATATTAAGTTGCAGTAAGACTAAGAACCTCTCCATGTATTAAGGCTGGGCAAGGTGACCCAGTATGAGGATTAGGGTCCCAAAAGTAAGTAAAAGAGTCAGAGACAGACCTGTTTCCACTATTAGGAGTCCCACAAGAGGATCAAGCTATACAACTGTAATACACATGCAGAATGCCTTGGTCAGTCTTATGCAGGCTCCCTTGTCAGCTCAGACTCTGTGAGCCCCTATGAGCCCAGGTTAGTTGATTCTGTGGGTTTTCTTGTGGTGTCCTTGAACCCTCTGGCTCCTACCATCCTTTCTACCTCTCTTCTGCAGGCTNCCCCAAGCTCAGCCTAATGTCTGACTGAGGATCTGCATCTGTTTCCATCAGTTGTTGGATGAAGCCTCTCTGATGAAAATTTGGCTAGGCACCAACCTGGTCTCAGGAGATGGCCAGTTCAGACTACTTATCTGCTATTGCTAGGAGCCTTAGCTGGGATTGTCCTTGTAGATTCCTGGAAGTTTCCCTCTCACCAGGTTTAAACCTGACCCTGAAATGTCCCTTCTTCTAGTAGTGTCTTTCAGTACTCTCCACTCCACTCCTCCCAACCTGATCACCCAGTTCCACTCATGAAATCTCTATTTCCTCCCCTTCTGAGGAAGTAGAAGGATAAATAGGATTAAATAGAAGGATAAATCTGGGAGGAGATCTAGGAGCAAGAGAAGGAAGAGGACATCAGGGGCCAGCCACCCAGCTGCACAGCCAGCCATGGAGTAAGAAGTAAAGAAAGATATACATAAATAGATAAAGGTTAAAGCCCAAAGGAAAAAGGTAGATGGGATAATTTAAGAAAAGCTGGCTAGAAATAAGCCAACCTAAGGCCAGGCATTTATAAGTAAGAAAAGCCCTGGACCCATTGCCAGGGGACCCACAAACACATCAAGCCACACAACTTTCACCTACAATCAGAGGTCTTAGTGTGGTCCCGTGCAGGCTCCCCAGCTGTCAGTTCAGAGCCCATGAGTCCCCCCTCCTCCTGCCCCATTGAACCCTCCTTGTTACCTAGTCTCTCTGGGTCTGTGGACTGTAGCATAGTTATCCTTTATTTTATAGCTAATATCCACTTATGAGTGAGTATATACCATGTTTGTTTTCTGGGTCTGGGTTGCCTCACTCAGAATGATTTTTTTCTAGTTCTATCCATTTGCTTTCAAATTTTCTGATGTCTTTGTTTTTAACAGCTGAGTAATATTTCATTGTGTAAATTTTCTTTATCCATTCCTTTGTTGAGGGACACTTAGGTTATTTCCAGGTTCTGGATATTATGAATAAAGCTGCTATGAATATAGTTGAACAAGTGTCCTTGTGATATGATTGAACATCCTTTNGGAATATACACAAGAGTGGTATAGCTGGATCTTGTGGTAGATATAATCCCAATTTTCAGAAAAACCACCATATTGATTTCCAAAGTGACTGTACAAGTTTGCACTCCNACCAGCAATGGAGGAGTGTTCCCCTTGCTCCATATCTTCTCCAGCATAAGCTGTTACTTGTGTTTTTGATCTTAGCCATCTNTAAGATGGAATCTCAGAGAAGTCAAAATTATGCAATGAAAAAAAACAAAGCATCTTCAACAAATGCTGCTGGCATAGCAGGATGCCAGCATGTAGAAGAATGCAAATAGATCCATATCTATCATCCTGCACAAAACTTAAGTCCCAGTAGATAAAAGACCTCAACATAAGATACACTGAATCTGATAGAAGAGAAAGTGAGAAATAGCCTTGAACGGCATTGGCACAGGTGACAACTTCCTGAACAGGATACCAATGGTGCAGACATTAAGATCAACACTTAATAAATGGGACCTCATGAAACTGAAATATTCCTGTAAAACAANGGACACCATCAATAGTATAAAACAGCAGCCTACAGAGTGGGAAAAGATCTTCACTAACCCCACATCTGACAGAGGCCTGATTTCCAAAATATGTAATGAACTCAAGAAACTAGGCATCAACAAATGAAATAATCCATTTAAAAACAGGGTACAAATCTAAAAAGAGAATGGCTGATAAACACTTAAATAAATGTCCAATATCCTTAGTCATTAGGGAAATGCACATCAAGACTCAGTGATTTCTAATATCTCTCAATGGGTCTGCTTTGTATTTCTGTGTATGATGCTTCTGGACACTCCCATTCACAATAGCCTCAAATAAAATAAAATATCAAGAATAAACCTAGCCAAGGAAGTGAGGGACCTCTGCAATAAAAACTGACTTCCAATACCTGCCTTTTAAATGTATCCCAACTCATACTATAAGTATTCTCATTGGACAAGTTACTAGGTATGTAACTTTTTCCACTTACTAAAATCTATGTAGTCAGATAAAGACAAGTCCTTGAAATGGTGCTTTGTCTGATAGTTACCAATCAATCTGCCTGTTGATAATACCTTATGGGCTAGAACCTTTGGNAAAGTTCCCTAGAATGGTTGATAGGCAGCTACTTTTCCAAGATTTCATGATTGAAAGCACGCATTGTTTCAAAGGCTGTTTCAGAGGTGAGAAAGGGTTGTAGATAGAACATTTTAAACAATTTGGTAGTTTTAGTATAAGTCAGGCTTTTTTCATGAATAAATAAACTATAGTCAGATTGTTGTAAGGATTTTTTTTATTCTGTCATCTTAGAAAAGTTGATTTCAACAATATTTACTAGTGTTCTTTTCACTCTTAGGGAGTGAACATCTTTTACAGATCCTTACTCCACTCTCTTAAAATTCATATCTGGATCATGAGACTTCATTTAAAAACTCCAGTGTCACCTTGACTATGTCAGCATGTCAAAGCTAAGGGCTGAGGTATTTGTTAGCTCACCTGTGAGGTTTCTGGGATACTTAGCATAATAGAGTCATCTCTAGCACTTATAAAATAACCCCATATTTTATTGCTATTTTTCTGATTCCTTTCATCTTTGCTTCAGCCTGGTAAAATGAAACCATTCTATAACTCCATTAGAAGAGAAAAAGGCATTATTGGATAAATCACTGGTTAGGACTATGATAAAAGATCTCTCTCTCTCTCTTTCTTTCTCTCTCTCTCTCTCTCTCTCTGTGTATGTGTGTGTGTGTGCATACATATGCATATATATACATCAATACTTATATTTATGTAATATTTGTATAATATATTATAAAATACACATTATTTTATACTGTAAATACCAATTGAAAAAATAGAATACTATAGTAACTTATGAGAAAATTATTTCTATACAGGAAACTATAGGCTGTGTCTACCATATTTTTATGTAAATTTAGCTACATTAGAGAATGTGATTGCTAATGAGTTTCTCAGATGAATAATTCTAGATTTAAAAAAATTCTAGTCTTCATTAAAAAACCATCAAGCTCCATGCTACTGTGTTGGTAATTATATCCTAATATATACTATTTGTTATGGCAACATTACCTTCATTACCCATTGTTTACGACTTTATGAATATCTGTGGATAACCAAAGCTTGACTCCTAGTTAATTATNGCAAACATACATTAACACAACACACTGTATTCCAAGTTGTCATTTAGTTTAGCTGATTCTCAAGACCCATCGTTTTTCATGAAGCACTTCTGCCAGTGAGAGAGAGATTGAAACGAGGAACACAAACACTATCCTTTAGTCAGGGTTTGCTTTCAGTGTTCACAAACTATGCAAATAAGTATGAAAAGCAATGAAGCCAACATTACTGGGAAAAGGCACAGGTGTGTCTGAGGAANGCTTCTTTAAGCGTTTTACAAAATTGGGTAAATTAAATAAAACAAAACATAATTTCAAAGAGAGCATTAAAAAGTGTGAGTCCCTTTTGCATTTAGCTTACTGTAGCTTCTTTAGCTCTTGACAACAGTTGCTTTGCCTCTTTTAGTTTATTAATGTGTGTGTATGTGTGTATATATACAAATCGTGCAAGCGGAGTGCACATTTATTAAAAGACACATCTTTGTTCACCAGTATTTGAATTCATTCAAGAAAAACCAGAATATTATACTATCTCAAACTAGTTTCATTACTAGAAAGTTTAAGAAAATTATCAGACAAGGTCAAAATACTGGAAACAAAGAGACAATAAAAAATATCTCAAATATATCTACAGCCTAAGCTTGAATTCAATATAAAATATGCAGTGATGTATCACTTGGCAGGTCATCATGTTTTAATCAATAGTGAGCTTCAAATGAACACTGTAGCATGGGGTTTCAATAATTTAAAAATATCCTTGCCGGGCGGTGGTGGCTCACGCCTTTAATCCCAGCACTCNGGAGGCAGAGGCAGGTGGATCTCTGTGAGTTCGAGGCCAGCCTGGGCTACCAAGTGAGTTCCAGGAAAGGCGCCAAAGCTACACAGAGAAACCCTGTCTCGAAAAACCAAAAATAAAAAATAAAATAAAAATATCCTTGATTAAGAAAATTAGTATAATACATACATGCATGTGTGTGAGACCTCAGCTCTCAGAGCTACTATCTTGTTTAATTTTTCTACACTAACAGCAATCTTTTGCTATAAGAAAGCCTATAGTGGCCATGATCATTCTTACATAGCAAGCAGTAACTGAAAATTAAATTGAAATTGTGGCACTTACACTTAAGTTAGTTCAACAATATTGGACCCCATGGACCCCTTCTTAGTGTAAACTATAACAGATAGATCTATTTTTACAGACTTTGGCGAGTCATTCTGTTTTTAGGTTTCTTTTTCTTTCTCTCTCTCTTTCTCCATCTTTTTCCTGTTCCTTCTTTCTTTTCTTTTCTTTTTTTTTCTGAAGGACAGCCATGATGATTTTCCTAGATTCATCACTAGAAGCCTCTATATTTTAATGGGTTTCACTAGTGGGTTTATTCCATTTGTTAGGTGATTTGTCTGCCTAATATGGCTGACAATATGAATGTTCATTATTGTAACACCCAAACAAATTCTGTGTTCCACCATTTTCCCCATCACTGTCATCATGCCAAAAGAACAAAGTTTTTTTTTTAAAATTAATTATTCCCAGATTATTTATTTGCATGTAAATAGTACATATCAGTTTGCTTTGCTATGATACTAGTCTTGAAATTTTTTATATAGCCTCAGATCAATTTTCTTTCCTTTTGTTATTCTATAAAAGTTACATGATTTTCATATTTTAAACAATTTTACTATAGGTTTTGGAGACAGAACATGAGAATTTGTCTTCCAAAAGAACAAAGTTTTAACTTACTTAAATTTCTGTAATCCTTAACATGTGCCGTAAAAGACAAAAAAGGTGGATTTCATCCATTTATTATTAATTTTCTTTGCTACCAGCACAGAACACTGGGTAATTTGAGACACATAAATTTATTTCTCAAAGTTGTGGAGAATGTGATGTTCAAGATCAACTAGGGAGCCTGCATGGGACCAACCTAGGCCCTCTATCTACATGTGACAGTTGTGTAGCTTGGTCTATTTGTAGGATGCCTAACAATGTCCCTCATGCTGTCTGGCTCTTGGGAACCTATTTGTCATATTGAGTTGCCTTGCCCAGTCTTAATACAAGGGGAAGACCAATTAGGAGTCCTAATAAATCCTAATAATCCTAATAATCCTAATAAAAACTCGGAGCCAGATATAGGGGGTAAAAGCTGAAACAACAGANAGACAAAGGAACAAGCCACAGCCNCCTTTCACCTCACCAACTCCTTAGCCCAAAGGGAACTGAGCTCCTATCTCCTCCCTTCTTATATTCCTTTTCTCCACCCAGCTGTATCACTTCCTGTCTGAACCTCCCTAGTGCCAGGATTAAAGGCGTGTGTGCTTCCCAAGTACTGGGAGCAAAGGCATGTGATCCCAGGTGCTGGGATTAAAGGTGTGTGCCACCACTGCCTGGCCTCTATGACTAATTCATGGCTTAGCTCCACGAACTCTGATATTCAGGAAAGCTTTATTTGTTAGAGCACACACACAACATATCACCACGGAGGTACTTAGTCTTACTGTAGTAACTTGATACGCCATGTTTTGTTGATACCCATGGGAGGCCTGCCCCTTTCTGAATGGAAGCAGAGGAGGAAACTCCAGCTTCAACACAGCAACAGCTCCCTGCCATGCCATGAGGCTGGCATGGGCAAGACTCAACTAGAATACACCTGGGGACTCTTGTCCCAGGCCATAACACAACAAGAGCAACAGCTCCACCATGCCATGTGTCTGGCTGGGGCACAACTCAACCAAGAGCTACCTGGAACTTATGATGCCAGGCAGTCAGACACCATTATGGTGAGAGAGTATTGAGTTGGGGGGGGGTAGAAAAGAGAGTGGTGGAGAGAGGTTCATGGGCTGGGGAGAGAGGCAGGTCTAAAGAGATGAGGGTGGTGAGAAACAGGCTAATGTGGATGGCCTGATTGCCACCTGAATCCAAGGTGATGTTGGGTCTGGGCTATTGCCAATGGCCAATCTTGGTCTAGGCTCTGAGGCAGCTGATGAGGTATGAGTTGATGACTGTGGCTCCTGTTGCCACTGAGGGCCCTGCAGAGGCCTGTGGTCTGGGCTGCCACTTGGGGCCAGGTATGTATCCTAGGGCCAGGCTGTCACAGTGGAGATGCTGAACCAGATGATCTGCACTGCTACCTCAGCCCATGGTGACTTTTGAGCCCTGGTTGTGGCCTGGAACCCATGTTTGGGTGTGTGGTACTACCACAGCCAAGGTCTGTATTGATGTCCATGACCTATGTTGTCACTAAAGACCACATCCTTTTCCTCTGGTGTGCACCTTACCTTGGCAACTCACTAGAACTGACCCAGTTGTGGAGGACAGAGGTGAGTCAGCCCTGAGGGCATAAGAGCAGGAGAGCTGACTCAGCCCCTCTACAGACAGAGAGAGAGAGAGAGAGAGAGAGAGAGAGAGAGAGAGAGAGAGAGAGAAAGAGAGAGAATACAGCGCCCTCTCTATCAGCAGGAAGTAGCCTAGAACACTACGCCCACATTCCCAAAAAATGGATTATGGATGTTTGTCTTTGTTTAAATTGTTGGTTACAAATTGTTATTAAACATAGTCAATCTCTTTCTAAAAAAAAGAAAGAGGGATAGGATATA
>LZPO01097404.1:16850-27603 GCA_001675575.1 Neotoma lepida | reverse complement strand
ATTCAGGGAGGTCCAGGAGGTATGACCATGGAGGAAGTGTAGCACTAGAGATGGCCTTTAAGAGTTTAAAGACTGAGGTCATTTCTAATTCACTCTCTGCTTTGTGCTTTCAGTTCAAGATGCGTGCCCTCAGTATGCTTATTTTCTAACAGAACTCCAATTGGGTGCTAAATATCTCAAAATTGAGTGCTGACATTGGTCAGATTTTTCACACTAAGCCATCCTTGTGGGGTTGGACTCCTTCATACACAGTCCGTGGATGGTATGGTATCCTTCAGTTCATGCCGGCTTCTGGGTCAATCATATGTAGAGAAGAATATCAGACGAGGCTCATTTCTCCAGCATTTCAGCATATGTGCCACATTTATATCATCATTAGCCTGCTAACATCTGAGATCTGGTGCCTCTACTGTTCTTGACCATTGANAATAAGAACTGATACGTTTTAATATTTTAGGTATTGGGTATGGGATGAATTTCAGATCATGGAAGCAAAAACATCAGGAGGGAAGGTATCCCAGTTAATACTGAGGAAAACCCAGTCACCATGATTGGACACCCTCTGGATCTGGTGGACACAAGTGAACTGCTATTTTATATGGTAAGGTATATTAATTACTTCCCTCATTGCTGGGGCAAAACAACTTTTAAAAGCAAATTAAAAAAGAAAGGGATTATTCTGGCCACAGTTTGAGGATACAGCATATCATGGTGCGGAAGCATGGAGACATAGCCTTCAAGCAGCTGATCACATTGCGTTGTAGCAACAAGCAATGATTGCTGAGTCCAGCTTACATTTTAAAAAATGTATTTCAGGACAGCAAGCCATGGAAAGTGAGTTCCTGAGTATATTTAAGGTGTGCCAGGCTCGAGTCCCGCTTCGTCTGGCACAAGAACACCTTGGANACTGTGTGTGAAGACAGCTCTTCTTTTGGAGTGGGCAAGGGCCAGTTATACCTTAGGAAGAATGGCTTGTTGGTATGTCATTGGTTGNGGCAAGAACATCAAGGGTGTCTCATTTTCATACCTGGGAATAGTAGGGGTTAGGAGAAACAGCCTTATAAGGTCATATAGAAAAGAAAGGAAGTCCAGTCCTGGATGTTTCAGAGGTCAGTTAAGCAGCAACCTGGCACATCCACTCTCTGGGAAACCTAACTGCTGGGGTCTGCCCGTGCCTGAGCAAGGTGGGGAACATCCAAACTCCTGTGGCTTTCAGGAAGAGAAATGTGAGGTTTTAGGCTTCTTAGCTTCAGGCCAGCCCTACAAAGATGAATCTTTTAGTCTCAANTAATCTAAAAACTCCCCAAAGTATGCATGAAACTTTTTTTCTAGATTCTGTCAATTTAACAATCCATGTTCTCCATGAGAGAAGGATGACTCTCTGCCTATAGTAACTAGTAGTGTCCTTATAAATAAAAAATGTCTTGTGTTTAATGATTTAAATTAATGTGAAAGAAAACAGCAAAACCTTTATTAATAAATAAAATTAAGGAAATTCAAGACATGAAAATGCCAGAAGGCACATGAAGGTCACATATATTCTGCTATAATGCAAATAAATGGGATCTTTCCCAAGGAAGTCTGAAGTAATTATATCTTACAAAGAGTCACTTTCTTTCTCAGCTTTGGAAACAATTACTAGAAGCTATGCTGTAGTCTCTCCTCTATCACATGCAAGAAGTGTTGGTCAGGTCACTGCTTTAGTGGAATAAATTTTAGCAAAAACAATTCCCCTGCCTGATGCATGTTTTTTGTTAGCAATATTATACTACAATTGTTTAATGGTGGTTATTAGAGATAATGCTGCTTCCCCTACCTGGTTTCTAGAAAATTGGTGCCTAGTGTTTTTGGAAAATTATTTCTGCTAAAATTTTGCTTCTAATTTCTTCTGTGGGGATTTCACACTAAGTTTTTCTAAAGTGTGTTTGTAGCTGTACACCTTATGGTGCATGCAAATACAATGTCTAATCCTTATCCCAAAGTTTACCATCATTCTTTAGATTAACCTTTGACCCTAATTTTATGTGTGAAATAACCCCGAAGAAACTGAACAGCTTCTGAGACTCAACTTGATATTTTGGTGGACAAATGATTCTCCTTTATTTAAAGCATGAAGATTATTAGAAGATGAAAATCTGCTATGCATTAGGAATGCTCTATTCACAAGAGACAATATTGAACAAAATTGACTTCTTTAAATATATATACATCTTGATCCAATGAAATGACTCAAGAGATAAATGTGATTGTCATGCATACATAATAACTTGAATTCAATCCTGCAAACATTTAGTAGTAGGAGAGAACTCACTACCAAAAGTAGTTGTACTCTGACTTCTACACTCATATGTATACACACACACACACACACACACACACTAAATTAGTTAATTTTTAAATGAGATAATTAATCATGAGTACCTGAAATAAAACCTGTTTCATTTTGATGCTATATGTCTTACTGTTGTTAACTGTAATTGTGATAATATGTTTACATTTATATTCATGAGACATGATGACTTACTAATATCCATTCTTACAACACTGTATGATTTTGAAATAAACAATATATTGTATTCATATTAACAGTTGGGAAGTGTCCTTTTGTCTAATTAGAGTAAATACATGGAATAGTGCAATGTTTCTTCCTGAAATATCATTGGAAACAGTCCTGTGCTTCTATTTGGTAGAGCGACTTTGGCTTTGTTTTTCAAGCCACTTATAAATAGGAAAGAAATAAATAAACTTACTCCACTAAAATAACCTTTGTTTGTTAACTTTGACAAGTTTTATGCTCAGTGTACATAGAATACCAACATTAGTGACAAAATAACCATCCATAACAATATCCCAGTGTAATTTTTTTTTTTGGTTTTTCGAGACAGGGTTTCTCTGTCCAGTGTAATTTTAATGCCAAGATAATCTATATTGTCATAAGCTTTACACTCACCCTTTCCNCTTCTTTCTTATACTATATACTGTTTTTAAATTTGTTATCATATTTTTATTATTGAAAACAATCTTAAGCTTAAATATATTGATCATGTTCTTCCCTACCCCAAGTCCTTCTGGATGCTCTCCCCCTCCCTACCCACCACCTTTAAGTTCTTTCTCAAAAAACAAAAACCTAATACTACAACAACAACCAAGAAAACAAAATAAAACCATGTCANCCTCCCGAAAAAATCCCTACAAAACTGTAACCAAATAAAAGCACTCAAACAGACTGTACAGTTCATTATATGTTAATTAACTACTCCTGAACACGCTGAACATGAAGCCTATCTTGGAGTGGTTGATATATCTAGTGTCACTCTATTGGAGAAAACTGTTTTTCCCTCTCTATATACATATAAGTGACAGCTCAGTTGTTGACTTTTACCCTAGGGGCTAGGTTTTCATTCCTGGTGCAGACCCGTGTAGGCCCTGTGCATGCTGCTTCAGTCTCTATGAGTTCATATGAGCTTTGCTCATGTTTATTAACAGGGTCTCTTGTTTTGGGCAGTGCTCCATGCCCTCTAGCTCTTATACTTTTTCTGTTCCTCTTCCGTGGAGTTCTCTGAGCTCTGAAAGGAGGGGTTTGATGGAGACATCTTATATATGGCTCGTTATTCCAAGGTCTCACACTCTCTGTGTCATGTCTGGCTATGGGTCTCCATATATTGGCTGTTTTGTTTTTGTCTTTATGTTTCAGTTTGGAGTTTGTTGGTCTAACTTTTACCAGGCACATCTTCTATTTGTCTCTTTAATGAATTATGCTTTTCTTCTATTTTTTATTTGTCATTTTAAAATGTTGAAATAATCCCTCCTTTATGAAAACTGTAATTTCCAATTTTTGTCCTTAGAGACTAATCAGCCTCTATTTCTTCAGCACATTAGTTACAGTTATTTTAAGTTACTTATTTGTTAATCAAAAATATTGACTTATCTGTGAATCTAATTATATTGTGTTCATATTTTAATTGATAAACTTCATTTTCATGTTCTTTTAACCTCAAATTTTAAAATTTGTTATTCATTACAATAGTGTGTATGTGTCTGGTTTGTATTTTGTATTTTTAAAATAGGGTTTTACTCCATAGCTAAGGTTGGCCTGGAATTCACTATGTAGCCCAGACAACCCTACAACTCAGGTTAATTCCTTTGCCTCAGCCTCCTGAGTATTGGGATCACAGGTCCAATGGTCTACATCCTTTTAAATTTAAAAACAAATATTAAATATAAAATGTGGATCCTCTAGTTATCTTTCTCCAGAGATATCCCCCCTTTTCTCTGTTACATAGTGTGATGACTTGCTTCTTTTAAGAAATGTGGGATATATTGCAAGTTCTGTTAAATGTTAAGTCATCTCTAGTTTGTCAGTAATTCTTATTCTTACNAATACCTAACATGGTGAATTCTTGTTTTCTTAGACTTAAAAGACTGGAGAATGTTCAATTAACCTCTTATGATATGCTGATGCTAATTTTTTTTTTTTTTTTTTTTTTTGGTTTTTCGAGACAGGGTTTCTCTGTGTAGCTTTGGCGCCTTTCCTGGAACTCACTCGGTAGCCCAGGCTGGCCTCGAACTCACAGAGATCCGCCTGCCTCTGCCTCCCGAGTGCTGGGATTAAAGGCGTGCGCCACCACCGCCCGGCTGCTGATGCTAATTTTTGTTTTCAAGTCTTTGTAGCTTCAACTCTGGTAAATATGCCAGTGCCAATATTAGATAAATGTTAGANGCAGGCATCCTCTTCATAGTGAGAAATTTGAAGCTTAGCAAAACTTCAGTTTCTTTTACTTTTAGTCAGGCCCTGTGATAATCCATGTATGGACCTTGGTTATAGTGGTGGGACACCTACTTTATCATTCAGATTCCCCACAACTCAAAGCTTCCTGACACACCAGTGTGGTTTTTCTGGTAAGCAAACAAAACAGGAAGCTCCGCAGTGACACTTACCCAGAGGGAGAGACAAAGAGCAGGTAAGGAAGAAGAAGAGCTGGAGAAATGAGTAAGAATTATCCCAAGTGTTGGGATTAAGGTGGGGGATCATTTTTTAGAATTTCCCATTTAGTGACAGAGGCCTGGCATAGCACTGCAGATACTAGCAGCAAGGCTTGCTTTGTTAGTTTCAGTTGAGCAGCCGCTCCAAGCTAGGATCCACACCACAAGCATTTTGCAACTTAACTCTTTCTTTTCTTTCCTCGATGATTCACCTTGCTGGTGGGCCTGACTGCAGCAACAGCAAATCCCACCGACCCCTTTTTACATTTCTCAGAGGGTCTTATGGAGTGATTTACAGTCAGGCATGGCAGGGGAGACCAATCAGGATTATAATACTTTGCTGCCTCTTTCTTAGGTCCTGAATGAGATAACAATGGAGGAGTTCCCTCAGGAGGAGGGGAAGCAGAGGGTCCCGGAGCACACATAGGCTCTTTGTCATCTGCCAGTGCCTGTCTAAGCACACTCCAAATAGAAAATGCTATAAGAAGCATGTCTTTTCTTCCTTTCTCTGTATACCAGTTCTTAATATTTATTCCTACTGTGCCCAAATTTCCATATCTAAAGTTCCCCGGTCTGGAAAACAGTCAGAGGCTGACTGTTAATGTGGGGAAACACCTGAAATGTTTTAAACCCACTAACTCCATAGGCATGATTCTTCAGAGTCCTGTTCCATGTTACTGTGATAGATGACAACATTTACACGTGGGAATTCAAATCCCAGGAGCCGTCGTTTCCGTCTGTTTCTACTCAATCCCAAATTTCTAGTGCATTTTCAGTTACTGATGATCTTACCATCTAAGCAGTTCTCAACTGATTCATTTTGCTACATCTATTGTGTCTCTTATCACTCACCGGCAGTAAAGTACTCCTCTTATTGGAAGAGTGAAGTATTCCTCCTCCAACACAGTCTAATCTAGATATGGATTTTCTCTCAAAAATTGTNTCTAATTTTGTCACTTCCCTACTTCAAATATTTTCAGAATTCCAATTTATTTTAAGTCTGCCCCAAACCATTGATGACCCATTGAACACATAATTGTTAGCTTCATTGTTTTAGTTATTTGACAATTTCATAAAATATATTTTGATCATATTCATACACCTTTCCCAACTCTTCTCAGAAGCACTCCCATTTCCCTACACACAGAACTCCATGTCATTTTTTAAAAAAATGGTAAGTCATTAGAAGTCAGTTTAATGCTATGCTCATTTAGCAGAATAATAGTATGCATAACACTCCAGCACTATGAATGCTAGACAGTATGAGTGAAGCATATAGAACATGCTTTCTTCATGTTCCTATAACTCTTTATATAGTATCTTCACCAATAGGGTCTTATTATCAAGGTCTGGAGTAACCAATAGCATTGGCAGTAGCTTGTAATATTTATGAATCTGTGGGACCTCACTAGTCAAGAACTCCAAAAAAAGTAATCCATTCCTGGCCCTATTTTATTTTTATTTTTTAAATTTTTATTAGACTATGATGGCTAGTAGGGGCATTCTCCCCCTACCCCATTATAATGTAACTTTACTTAATACTTTTTGTATACATGTGTGCAAATATNTNTAATAATTTATTGATGCATATAACTTCTACAGTACTAGGTTTTTCAAAAGGTCTTCAGTGAATAATCCCATATTTCCCCCTCTTTCCTGCCCTTCCCCACACCCCATTTACCTTCTCCTGTTGCATTATTTTCTTTTAACTCAATATTCAATATTTTGTACATAGAATCAGATACATAGAAATACAGATTCTGTCTTCTCTCTTTCTCTCTCATTTATTTGAATCAAAAAAGATATAGTCCATATAATCCAATTGATGATTACACCTTTAGAGACTTTCTGATGTTTATTTTCTAGTTTTTAATCATTATTTTTGTTTATGTTATATGTATGTGTTTATGGGGCTTTGTGCACAAGGGCATCAAGGTACACATGCATGTACATGCATGTAGAGACCAGATATATCATCAATCCAACCTTTCACATTTTAGACAAGACCTCTCACTGAACCTGGATCCCACCTGTTGGTGGCCAGTGAATTACAGGAATCCATCTATCTCTACCTCCCCACTATTGAGGTTATAAACATGTACTACCATGGACAGCTTCTTACATGACTGTTGGAACTCTGAATTCAGGTCCATGTGTACAGTGAGCATTTTACTGACTGAGCCTGCTGTCCAAACCTGTCATCATTATTTTAATGAAGTCAGGCTCATTTGACTGATGGGTGATGTTCTGTATGCTGTGAAAATGTGTTGCTCTGATTGGTTGATAAATAAAGCTNTGTGGACAATGGTGAGGCAAAATAAGGATAGGCAGGACATACTAACTAGAGATAAAAGAAAAAGAAAGGAGAGCTGAGCATATGCTGCTAGCCACCACCTGGAAAAACAAGATGTAAATGTATCGGTAAGCCACGAGCCACGTGGCAAGTATAGATTTATAGAAATGGGTTAATTTAAGATGTAAGAGCTAGCTAATGGGAAGCCTGCGCCTTAGGCCATAGTTTTGTAAATGATATAAGCCTCTGTGTGTTTACTTGTGTCTGAACTGCCGTGGGAGCCCAGGTGGGACATAGGAAAACTTTTTCCTACATTTGACTCATCCAATATCCTTCAGTATATATGGTTTAGCAAAATGTGAATTTTGCTGAGTATATGGGGCCATTTAATGTGCTTTACTTTCCCCCTGTATTATCTTTAAACTAATTATTAGTTTCATGTTGTTTTAACTCCAGNACGGTGGCTGCTTCTTAATCTACTGCTATTTCAGCCAGCAATTTTGACTCCACAGTCACCAGCCTGCTTCTCTGGCAGTGGCCTAATGGGAATTCTGTTCCCGTAGGCATTGGTTCTGCCACTGCTACGAAAGGTAGCTTTAACTAAATGTCTATCATTCTCTATATAAATAAGATGGAGATTCAAAGGCTGGAATGAAAACTTGCTAGCTCAGAGAGGTTGAGTAGCACCTTGCTTAACTTCTCTCCTTGCTGGCATCTCCAAAAGAGAGTGTCCTTCCACTCTGCCAAACAAAAAAAGCCATGGCACCTCAAATCCCGCCCTACTACATCCAGTGCATCTCTCTATCTCTTTCAGATGCCCCCTGATGCTCTATGATTATTTTCTTCCAATTAGTTGCTAACTCAGCCTCCTAACCCAAGTTTAATTTTATTTAATTAATGCAAATGCAAATTTGGGGTTCACAGTGTGATCGAATATCTCCCAACATTTTCAAAGTCTTCTCCAGATTTATAGACATTTTCCTGAAAGAATGAGTAATATTTAATTAATATGTAAGTTATATCTGTTACTGTAATATTTTTCATATTTATAATTTTATTCATTATTGGTATCATACATTCTTTGACTAGGAACAATGATATAATTATTATGCATTAAGTTAAGGGGTTTGAGAATCAGGTTCTGCTATATTTTACTTTTTATAGTTTTTATTGTGTATTTTATTTGAAAAAATGTCATGCACATATAAAGTGCATTATGATTATTATAAACACCTACTTTAAAACTCCCTCACCCTTAAAAATCTCCTTCTCACACTCATGACTTTCTGTTGTTGTTTTATTCTATTGAGAGCATGGTCATCTGTATGGTCATGGGTTTGGAACTATCCACTGGAGACTAGTAAGCTTCCTTGAAGACCCAAAACTGAAGACAGTGATTGAACAACCCATCTCCCCCAAATTCATCAGTAGCTGATAGTTCAGCATGGAGGGGCAGGTCTCTGTGAATCTTTCCCAATCTATGATTGACTGTTGGCAGGCCTAGACTAGTGTAGGTCCACAAGACCGCAGGAAGCCANGGCTACTGTGAAGTTATAATGTCAATGACTGACAAGTCCAAAGATAGTATTTCACAGCTGTTCTTCCTGCCTATGGCTCTTTCATTCTTTCCAGTGCTTCTCCATTGTTCACTGAGTTTTATATGCAGAGAGTATAAATGTCGTTTTTGGTGCTGAGAACTAAAGTGTCACTTACTCTTACGATTCAACTATGTATATATAGTTGGTTATGTACCATTTCATTGTGAAGTTCATGGTTTCTGGTTGTCTCTGCTTTTGGAATCATATTAGTAGTTAATTAATTATATCTGCCATTATTATTTCAATACTAGTTTCACCCATTCAGTTAAAATTCAGCATGTAACTAAAATGATATATTATAGGTCTGTAACCCAAAAACTACTCAGGATGCTAAGAAAAGAATATCACAAATTCCAGGCCTGTTTTGCATAACTTATGAAACCTTGTATCAAAAGGAAAAAATACAAAAATGGTTGAGAATATAGATTAATGACATGGTGTTTGCCTAGCATGCACGAGGATCTGAATTTGATGGTAGCACCTCAAAATGATAAATGAAAATAAAATTCAACACATGTACAATACACTCTCGTATTATTTACCACTGTAACTGATGTAACCAGTATATTATCAGGTACAGATAGTATTTCCAATATTTATGCAAGTAAAGGAACATGTATATTATGTTCTAAAACTTGTGTATTATGTGTTGGTGACTCCAAATGTTCTTTTAATTTACTTTTTAAAAATTAGTGTAAAAAGTAATGTGCTTCTTGATATTTCTTTCATATACACTTCATTTTTATTGACCCTTCTTCCTACCCCCTCCCTTTAGGTGGCCTCCTCCAACCTCCCCCTTTTCTACAGTCAGTATCACACTTTTGTCTCATGGATGAATCTGATTTTTTGGTATGTTACATTAAGGAGCTCACGCCTATTACTTCTGTAGCTGTCGTAAAATTATGCCACAATTNATGTAGTTGTAATCTATGAAGTTTTAAGTTGGTATAATTAATAACACAAGNTTATCTATGTAAAGACCTATGAGGAAATGATGCAGAAAATGTATAGCTTTTGTGCTGGCTAGATTTATGTCAACTTGACACAAACTGTAGTCATCTGAGAGGAGGAAACCTTGATTGAGAAAGTGACCTCCTAAGATCAGCTAGCCTGTAGAATATTGTTTTGATTAGTTATTGATGATGAAGGGACCAGTCCACTGTGGGTGGTTTCATCCCTGGGCTGGTGGTCCTGGGTTCTATAAGAAAGCATGCTGAGCAAGCCAAGTGGAGCAACTCAATTAGCAGCACCACTACACGGCCTCTGCATCAGCTCCTGCCTCCAGGTTCCAGCTCTGCTTGAGTTCCTGTAATGAGTTCCTTCAATAATAGACTATGATCTGGAAGTATAAGCCAAATAAACCCTTTCCTCTCCACATTGCTTTTCGTTACGGTGTATTATTACAGCAATAGGAACCCTAACTAAGACATCTTAGTTATCCTGTGGAATTTCATCTTCCTTAGTTGATGTTGGGAGATCTGTTCAGTGACTCCCTTCTTCCCTCCTTCCATCCCACTCCTCCCTGTCTTCTTGCCTTTTTTCCCCCTTTTACTCTTCCTTTGATTGGTTCTTATTATAGACCAGGTTGTTTTCAAACTTATAATCCTACTTCTGATTCTGGAGTGCTAGGATATGTGTATACTGTAGATGAAAGTTTGTCTGGTCCCGGTCTCTGATTCCTCCCGGCTCCCACGGCCCGCTTAGACCCAAATAAACACACAGAGGCTTATATCATTTTTTAAACTATGGCCCGGCTCCCACGGCCCGCTTAGACCCAAATAAACACACAGAGGCTTATATCATTTTTAAACTATGGCCCTGGCAGGCTTCTCGCTAGCTAGCTCTTACATCTTAAATTAACCCATTTTATAAATCTATG
>LZPO01097404.1:0-12405 GCA_001675575.1 Neotoma lepida | reverse complement strand
GACAAATCTGTTAGCTATTATTCCAGAGCCTTCGTTTGAGGTCAGGATGTGGCCACAGTTAAAAGTAAAAGCCTGGGGCAAGAGAGAGTTTGACAAGCTGGTATCAAAGCCAAGGGCACTTCTGAGTTACACAGTATATTCCCTGAAAAGCAACTGCAATAGCCTACTTGAGTCTGATAAAGTCAGGACCCACTATGAAACTGGAAACTAAAGGAGAGGCAGGAATGTTTACCCTGAGGGATATGCTATCAAGTCTTCCTATGAACACAGTTATTGTACCTGTTATGAAGATATTGACAAACCTATTGTTTCAATGAACACCGGGATGATCCTCTCAGCTTTTACTATGAAACCCACTGCTTTCTCATTACCAATTATTTATTTTGCTATTTTTAAGCATAATAAGTTGTATAAACTATTTTATAATTTTTTGTTTTAGATTTCAAGGACCAATTTTGAATATCTATAAGTCTAACCTTGGGCTTTGGNTGCTTTTGTTCAATTTTTATAATGTTTAGCAACTAATTGATTACCATCCATTATTATCACACATTAATTATCTAAGACTATTTTGTTACTTATATATAACCAATACCTTCCTTTTCTTCATATAATCATATAATTGATTTGCTACTATAATATCTTTGACTATTTGCTCCCTTGGGACTCTACCTTTGGAAATTATTTTGATATCTGTTCACTAAGTTTTCATTTTTTTCAGCACACTCAAGGTTCTCTGAACTTGAAGACTCCAATAGTGTCTCCTTTTGCAGTTTTAATTTTTTGATTTTTCTGTCATCTGTTATAGACAAGCTACTTATTTTGTGGTTCAGAAATGTGTTATTATTTTCAGCAGTTTTAATGTTTTATTTTTTTCCAAATCACTATGCACTTTTGGAAGAGATAGAAAAGGGACCCATGGGCTCAGTCTATCATCTTGACTAAGTTTCTTTTACTTATAGATTTTCTGACTCCCACAGGAAGAAGCAGTGAAAATGTGAGAGATTCAATAAATCAGGTTACAACCCAATCTGAGAGCAGTGGATAAAGGCAGGATGAGGAGCTCAGGAAGCCCATCAAAATCAATGGGCCTTTCTCTGGATGTGCAAAACCATAAATAAGAAAACCAGAGAGCAACAGTAAGTGTGGCATGGGGAACGAGCCCTACAGGAGATCATCACCTGAATTCAGATTTGGTGAACTGTAGGGGGCTTGTAACCGAAGGGTCAGTGTAGTGTTATGAAAAATTTGCACAGCTGCTCCTGAACATAATTAATGGCAGGTAATAAGCCCCAAATTGAGCCTGTTACCTACAAGAAGTCAGAAAAATTATTTGTGTCCATATTCTTTCTTCTCTGTGATCCTGTAGCTGTTGTTGGTCTCCATAGCTGACCTGCTATGGTGTCTTCAGATCCACACTTTGACCTCATCCAGGGTTTGTGAGTCATCTGCACACTGTATTTCTTATGACTTTCTTGGATAATATCTACTGTTTCCATACTGGAGAGGAAATGAAGAATTTCTGTTATTCGTAGGAAGACTCTACACTGTAGCTTCTTGGAAGCTTTAAAATGTATCTGCAACATAGACATTTATGAGAAGCCAAGGATTTCCAAGGGGGAAGGACTATCAAATTGATGATTTTCTTACTGATAAAGATAAGAATTCCAATGATCAGTTCATGAGGAATCCTAAATACTTTCACAATTTTTATTTTAAGGTTTATCAATTTTACTAGCGAGTTTGAATATTCAAGTCAATCCCTGTCTCCTATTCAAAATCAGTGGTAATTTAAGCACAAATATCCAAGTTCACACAATTTCCTATTCAATGGAATTTTATTCATCCATAAGGAAGAATGAGATTTTACATGGAGGAAAATGGGTTATCTAGAAACAGAAACCATCATTCTAAGTNAAATAAGTCACACTTAGAAAGATAAATATCATTTTTCCTCTCGTATAATAAATATTTATGTGAATGAGTGGCATGAAAGTAGAAGGGTGCCATGGGGGGAAGAAAGAAGTCCACAGAAGTGGGCAGGGGAAATGGGAGAGAGTTGTCAGAGAGAAGATATGGCTCATTTTTCTCTCCTGTAAGGGATATCTCTATCTATCTATCAATCTATCTATCATCTATCTATCTATCTATCTATCTATCTATCTATCTATCTATCTATCTATCATCTATCATCTATGTATGTATGTATGTATGTATGTATCTATCTATCTATCTATCTATCTATCTATCTATCTATCTATCTATCTACTTACCTACCTACCTATCTATCTGAAAAAAAGCAGCAGGGCTACTATTTGGGAAGACAAAAGAACCAATAGGAAGAGGAAGGAGGGTTAAGAAAGAATAATAAGTAGACATATATATCTAATAGCCATGATGCATATGTATGAAAATGTCATAATAAAATTCATGATTTTGTGCCGGGAGCGAAAACCTGTATTGGCTATTATCAAGCCATCTTAGCTCAGGTCATTTTCAGTTTCTGTTTCCTGAATAACAGGTTTTTTTCCAGAATTCTTGTTATATGCCTTAGGCAAGTCCCAGCCCCCAGAAATAGCTTGGTATTTCCTTATCTTCTTGTCAGTTAGGGACGTCTACTACCCTGGCCTTCCTGAGAAAACATCTTGCAGTCAGGTTACCTAGCAATCTAACCACCCTGATCCACACCCTCAAGCACAAGTTCCCGCTTCACTTTACTATATAATCAACTGGGGAAAAATAAACCTTTGCAGCTTGATCAGAATCCTGTCTTGCTGTCATTCTTTGTGTCTCTTGTCCCTTTCATTCGCCATTCCCCCTTCTAGGGTCTCTGTTGAAGAACCTGCTGGCTGGGGCAATTTTGTATGATAAATTAACCTCTATGACAAAGTAGTGGTTTTTACATGAGAAAAATAACTACAATATTTCTTCTTTAAGATTGTAAAGGTAGAGATAAAATTATTTCTTTTAAATGACTTTCTGGCTGTTACTCTATTCACTAAAATACATTTGAAATCATAATCTCAATCATTAAAATTAATACTTCACTCAATATNATCTTTGCAGCTATTAGAATTTTATATTTTATATGTACATCTTTACAAATGAGAAATAAATTANTTCCCATAAAATTAAAACTTTTAAGTTCATTAAAGTAAAAATTCAACCAGGAAACAACCGTTGGATTTTTCTGAAAGGCTTGAATTTGTTGTCATAATTCAATTAGACAAGTATTTTGTTTCTTCTTTTAGACTTACACAATGTTCTCCTTCCTGTTTTTTTTTTTAATCCTCACAGACTTTTCTATTTATTACATAATACATATTTATTGTATGAGTTAATTTTGGTTCTTGGCTAGAGTCTCTCCCATCATGGCAGAGAAAGCCTGGCAGCAGGATCCAAGACAGATCACACTGTATGGACGTTTAAGATACAAAGGGATGAGAGATGATTCAAGATGTTGGCAGCCACCAGCACCAGGCTGTTGGTTACTATGAGGCACCTGAGAAACCCACAGAGTCTTCTCAGGGAGACTCAGCAGCAAAGGATAAGCCTGAAGAGTTTACAGCATCTCAGAACAACTAAAACAAAGCAGGTCTTACAGGAAGATGATTTTAAAAAGTGGTTTCATGGAGTTAAAAAAAGGTTGGTGGAAAAGAGCAACACTTGGCAGAGAGAAGTGAAATTAGAGGCAAGGCATCAGTAACAGATAAGGGAGAGAGGCTGCAGTGGACAGAGGATCATGTCCTTGACAAGTAGAGCCCCATCCTTGGGCTGCTGGGAGGCTTAGGCCTGGGGGTAGGCAGTAAGGGATTACAGGGCCTCAGTACTGCCAGACTACAAACACGACAGCTGTGCCAAGGTGCCAGCAGGTACCAAGGGCAGGGAGGTGTACAGCAACCTGAAACTCAAGTAGGTCCTCCCCTGAGACATCCTGTCCAAACACTTGATCACCCTGATTCTGAGCAACAAGATANCCTGTGATGACAAATGGATATTTTTCTGGATTAAGTCTCATTGAAAGACTTCTGCTGTCCATGCTGCTGCTGGAGGCCATACTTTTGTCTGTTGTCTGTGCTATAGCCACAGGTCATGTTGATGTCCAAGATCCAAGCTGCCACCAGAAACCATGTGGAAGTCCATGATCAATGTTGCCACTGGCTACTATAGACAAGGAAGCTTCTTTTACAGTGGTATGGATGAATACAGACTCATAACCCAAAGCAGAGATATTAAAGTCTTCTGCAACATGCCCCAAAACAAACAAATAAACAAACAGTACAGACAGGAAGCTATTGAAGAGTCCTCAAAAACTGTGATAAAGCTGCGGAGGTGTAGCTCTTCACAGTTTATGACTTCTAGTGGGTAAGAAAGGACTCAGTTTTTATTAAGGGACTGGCCACTGNTAGTTTGATCATGATCCAATGAATATATGGGAAACACAAATTGGACTTGGTACTTTTGTTTTGTTTTGCGGAGGGTGGTGCAAAGGTGGGAAGGTAGACCTCAGAAGAATTGAAAGGAAGTGGGATCATGGTGCATTATACAAAGGAGAAAGGAAGGAAGGGAAGAAGGAAGGAAGGAAGGAAGGAAGGAAGGAAGGAAGGAAGGAAGGAAGGAAGGAAGGAAGGAAAGAAAGAAAAGAGGGATGAGTGGGCATGTTTTACTGGCTTTATCATTTTTCTATTTCACTCATTTGGGGACTGGAAGTACCTCTTATAACCTGTTGTAGCATAATCTTTTCCTATACTGTGAATATGTATAATTCTGATTGGTTTAACATAAAGCTGTATAGCCAAGAGTAAGGCTGGCTTTTCAGGGCAGAGAAGATGCTGGGAAGAAGAAGGTCAGAGATACTATAAGATGCAGAGCAAGTAGGATGGGCAATATGAGGTAAATGAGCCTTGGGGTGGCATATAGATTAATAGAAATGGATTAATTTGTTATAAGAGCTAGTTGGAAATAAGCCTAACCTATAGGCCAAGCATTCATAATTAATAAGTGGTCTTCATGTGGTTATTTGGGAGCTGGCTGGGGGGATAGAGAAAGACTCTCTACAGTAACCACAGGGTGGATTTTCCCTCTGCTTAAATCTCACTAGAGACTCCCTAAGTGATTCCAAATCTAGTCAAATTGACAATGACTTTTCATGCCATTTAAGTACTAAGAAAAATAATGGAGGTTGGTTGAGGGGGGAGTTGGCAAGGTGGGAAGAGGGANGAGAGGGAGATCTGAGGTTGGTATGTAAAAGGAGTGAAAACTTTTTTTAATAAAAAAAATGAAAAAAAAAGAAAAAGAATATTTAAATATGTTTTATATTTACTAATGACTGACACTGAGAGATATGTACCAAGATTTTATTGTCAGGAGATAACTTTTTCTGGCCCTTTGAATGCAGCATAAATAATTTTAAGAAGAATTTAAAAGAACTTTTTCCTCTTTTAAAAGTGAAAACCAGATTTTGGATATTGTCTTTATTATTTCTTATTTGAAATTAATCATCATTATTTAGAAAGGTCCACCTATAAAATAACCTGGTATTTTAAGAGAAAGGAAAGAATCTCCTTTGTCCTTACCAAGAGCGTTCCCATAGTCTCCTTCCTCATGTCTTCCCTCCTTGAGGAGACTGGCTGAGGATCCTTCAAGAGGCTTTTACCCTTGTCTTTCAGGCAGCCTTACCTGAGACTTCTTCCTAGGCTTTAGAGGAAAAACATTGTTTTAGAATTTTGATCTAGGAATTAATGACTCATATTAAATTAAAAATTTTAAATCATAGTTAATTCAATATAGTTTCATCTACTTTTTGAATAAGTAATGCAATTTTATTATTTATAATTCAACCAATATGAAGTTTGCAGTAATAACTTTACAACTCCCCAGTTACCTCCACGCTCATGATCCTATTTTCTTCCCTGGAAGAAATAGATGTTATTTATTCCTATCTGTATTTTAGCCGATATTATCTTCCCTTAACATTTATGGACACATATGCTCACCTAGCTTTCTTTTTTTAATAATATCTCCTATAGATGACTTCATAAAAATTATAGAATAACTTCTTATTTAGGAAATTTTATATATATATATATATATATACATATATATATATGTATAGTAGCTTATTATAAACATTAATGGAAAAAATAATTCACCTGAGATTTGGGCTGTCTAAGGATATTTTTGTTTGTTCCAACCGTTTATTGCCTTTTATGCATACTTACACATATATATATAGTACTCAAAGATACATTAAAGACATTAAAGAATCACCAAGCATTTCAGTNACAAGCATAATACAAAATCATTCTACATGTAAAGAAAGAAAACATGACTTCCATTTTCAGAAGAAGCAATCATTGTATAGTGTTCCTGAAATGACTGAAATGTTAGATAAACTGAGAGACATGTTGGGACTCATTTCTTTGTCTGTATGGTAAGTGCTCATGGGTGGAAAGTCACAAACCACAGATTTAGTTTCAGGATTCCTTTACTCATGGCTTAAGGTATTATGCTTTTTGTCATGCAGCACCTCCAAAAAATGGCTTCATTCTTTGCTTATTTTGTAATTATTTAAAGAAAGATGTTTGATTTACTAACTATTGCTCTGGTATGGATATAATATGGGAAAAATTTCAGTTATTCTTTTCTTATATACTATATCATGTGATTTATCTCATCCTGGGATCATCACTCTGTGATTAAGAGCAAGGAGATCTATCAAGAGAAGAGAATTTAATCAAAATAACCCATTGTCAAAGAACACAAAAGGAATTGAAGATAGTATAAGCAAAGCCATGTCTGAGATGTCATTATTCTAACAGAAAATGCTATTCACAGAAGATTATGGTTCTTAATTTAGATTCCTAAGAGCCACAAAAACATTTTTGACTATACTTTCAATATTAAAAGCACAGGAAGACAAGAATCTGGGATTGTGCAAGCTCATGACCCCAGCACTGATGAAACTAAGGTAGGAGGGTAACAAGTTTGAGGCCAGAACATCTTTTGGTAACATCAATGCCCATCAATTCCATGCTACACAAGGAGACTGTCTCAGAACAAGCAAACAGACAAACGAAGAAAAATTAAAATAATGGCAAAAAAGAAAAACATGGAAAGGACTTTGAAAAAATATTTTTTCCTAAATAACAAAGAACATTCATGTAGCCAATGGCTCCTGTCCAGGTAATCTGTAGTACATAATTCAGTTTTCATACTTTGATTATTCTTCTATCTAAAAAAATATGGTCAAATTTTTCTAAATTGTAAATGTACATATGCTCTTTCAGCATATATACATTATTTTTCATATCTAAATTATACTGTCTAAAGTTATTTATTGCAATGCAGTTTATTGAAGAACCCTCACTCAAAAATAAGACCAAACTAACAGCCTCTGCTTGAACTAAAAAAAGAATAGGCCTGAATTTTAAGTTTTGAGCTTCCCAGGAATGCTGACAGAGGCTCCAGGAATTGAAACTGTACAAAGTCAAAAAGTCAGGATGCCCGGAGGGCCATCTGAAAGCATCTGATTAACCACAGAATGTCCCAACGCCGGAGATAGCCTATAAAAAAGGTCTTGTGACAAACAACAGGTCTAGCTGAAGGATCAGATAACTAAGGAACTGTAGAAATTCCTAAGAGTAAGCAAAGATAAGCTAGGCAAAAATGAACTCGTACTGACCCCCTCCCCTCTAAGAAATTTTGGGGTTTTTGCCTTTAAAAGCTAAGCTCACAAAGAAAGAGTAATTCTCCTCCCTGCCTCTCTGCATCATACGCTGTGGATGAGAATTCCCCGCCGGCGCCCCATCAATAAACCTTGCTTTTGCCTTCTGAATTTCTAAGTCTCTGGTGGTCTCTTTGAAGGTCTTTACCCGGGCACAACATTTATAATAGGAAAAGACTAGAAATAGTCTCTAGTTCATCAGAGGGGTCTTGTTACACTTTGTGGTTCATGTGAAGTTAGTAATAAACATGTAATTTAAAAACATTGTAATTCCCNTTGCATTGAAAAAATATTGCTGTGAACTGCAGAAGTACATAGTAGGAATTCAGCTGACTATGACAAGGTATACCTGGAAGAAGCCAAAGACCTTTCCAGAGGATAAAGCCAAGACAGAAGGAGTCTTGGTGATATTGGCTTTTGAATATTAGCTGTTTCCTGCTATGAATTTCATGTGTGCTATTATAGCTTTCCCATTTGATTCTAAGAACTTCTAACAGTGTGAATGATCATGCACTGGGCAGTTTTTCCCTTTACAATTAAGGTATTTGGATAACTTCCCTCAACTGTGTTGACAACAGTTACACAGGCAAGGCTTCTTTTTAGCAGGCCTTTATCTCCCCTTTTTAGCATTAAAATCAGATATCTCCTTTAGCAAGTTTCCAGGGCAGGGCCATCTCCTGACAAAAGCATTTTATCTGAGATACCTCTCAAAAATCCAAGGACAGACTGCAGATAAGATAAACATTCAGACCACCGTCTAGTCTCCTGAATTAAGGTAAATATCCATATGGAGACAACTGTCAAGCCCAGGCAGATGTTAGATACAAACCTTTCCTTCTTGTGCAAATGAAGCTTAACCCTCTTATCTCTCATAGCCCAAGTGGTAGCTCTAGACTCCCCCTGTAACAATTAACTCAGAACGAAGGGGCTTTTACATACCAGGTACATCAAGCTGTGACACAGGCTGCTTAGCTATCCCTGCCCTGCCAGAAAATTGCACAGCTGAGATTAGGCTGAAACAGATACAGCTCCAAAGGAAAATAGGTAGTTTTATTTTCACCCATGACTTAGCAAATTATAGGCTCTGAACATTTTAACTAATCACTTCTAAGAATATAGTTCGAGCCCATAAATTCCCTTTTTTAGAACCATTAACCGAATTTAGGCCTCAGTTGATTCTATTCCCCATTAGTCACTTCCCTTTTGGGTTGTAAACGAGAGCTAACAATTACTGCTCTTTGTGTGGATCTTATTGCCCCTCCTTTTGATCCTGAGGGAATTCAAGCCTGGTGACCTTGCATTAACCAGAGCATTGCTATTGCATGGATATATAACTGCAAACCTCAGAGACTTGAGGATAACCAGACTGAAGCGGACTAGATTGGGGAACTATGATGGAAAGAACTAGATGGGGAAAGAACTAGACAGAAAAGAACTAAGAACAGAAAGATGTAGAGAGAATCAGGCAAGAAAGGAGTTAAGTATGGGAGTGGAAAAGAACTAGTATGGAGAGAGAACTGACTCAGAAGAATAAAGTGAATGGACTAAAAAGTTTCATGTACATAGATTTATTTGAGAATACCTCAGATTAATTAATTGGCCACTGGTAGCATCTCTTCTGGAACTCTGGGAAAAGATTATAGAGGGCTGGACCCCAAAGAGTTGATAAAATATCTTCAAGGTATGCACAGTTAGGTGAAAGAGAATGGACACAGAATGCTGCAAAATATACTATCTCTCATAGAAAACAAAAGATTTTCATTGGCATGCTTGTATGTGCATAAGCATTTTTATAAGGTTACAAAGGAGAAGACAGCAGTGGTCAAACTATGGCACACAAACATCAACTAGGCTGATAAAAGATGTAGGATTAAAGTTTTTAAGTGTATTTTATCAGCTACCGGAATGCTCTAACTAGGCAAATATTAAACTTCAATGAACAAAACACATGAGCAGAGATTCATCTTTGTGTCTCTGTTCAGCTCTGGCTTACTGGTAATACAAGCCTTGGAAGGAGGAGGCTGGGAAAATGTACATTTATGCATACTGTGGCCTTCTTCAAGATATTTTGTCTATTTTTTTAATTCTTTTTTATTTTTACATACCAACCACAGTTCTCCTGTCCCTTGCTCCCCTCTCCCCACTAAAAGGTAGAATTTGCTGCTTATTTGTCTGTGTCACCTGGGCACTAATCCTGACCTGCCTACTTTGTTGTTTACATCCTTGTTTTCTGTTGGGTTGTGATAGAATCATGCTATGGAGGGATGTCTTACCTTGAATTCATGAGTTTTCTGTTTAGCTGGGATTACAAATGTATGCCATCAAATTTCATTTCAAAGTCCTATTCTCAACCATTGTCTTTTGTCTACTGCTCATAGGAGAGGGGTCATCTGAAACTCCAAGAAGTCAGTTCTTACTCCTTAGGAAGTTGCTGGTTTTGCAGAAATAATAAACGGGCTTTTGCTGGGCCATGTGCTGAGACTCCCCATATTAGAATTGCCTGCCTAATCAAGTGGAGAAGAGTGTGCTGTGTGGCTAGGGTTCCCAGAAGGCATCCTCAGAATAAGCCAGCCAGTAGGATGAAGTCTGAAAATCCCAGCCTCACATATATAGTCTTACATCCCATTCTCTAAAGTCTGCTGCCACATACAAGCCAGCTGAGCTTGGATGCAGAGTTTTGTGAGCCTATTGTTCTTCTGAAGAAAGCTGGAAAGATGTCACCACTGTAATTATTCAAATTTGCCTAGAAGGCAAAACCAGATATCACTTCTTACTTGGGTGTCAGTCATAGGAGGTCCCCCAAAATTACCTAAGCTTAACCCTAGCTCACTAGTTCACACAGAAGGGTTCCAGACATTGGGAGCTGGATAATTTATTCAGTGGTTAAGAGCACTTGTTCTTGGAGAGGATCAGGTACAATTCCCAGCAACAGTGTGGTAACTCACAACCATCTGAAACCTGAGACCCAAAATACCTGATGGCCTGTCTGGCTTCCTCAGTCACCAGACATGCACATGGTTCACAAACATACATGAAGGTGGCAAAGCACTCAAACATGCATAAAAAAACAACAACAATAATTTTTAAAAAGATAAAAATAGATGATTTCTATAGGACCACAGGCCCACTTCAACTGCAATACTTTTCTGGTGATGGGGAGTCTTATGAACTAAAAATGACCCATTCTATGTTTTTCCCAAAACTTCTCTTCTATATGATAAATGTCCACCAAAGCATTACTTGAAAGTATCAAATATTATAATCCAAACCTAAATCTTTAGAAATTTTTTTCTTTTATTTCTTGTATTTTCACAACTGTCATTCATGACAGTGATTGCTTTTCTGTTTGTGTGTATAAGTACTGTATTCTTAGAGCATATGGCTATACTTGAATGGTTTACTCACTTTTTCTCAAGTCTTAAGCCTGAATGAAGCTACAAACACATACAAACTTGGATAATAAATAAAAGTGACTCAGGGAATGGGGATGTCATTGTGAGCACTTACTATAGAACAAAAGTTGAGAAGGGGCTGCTGTCCTCTGCTCTGCAGCTCTGACATCATTTCCCGAGTTCAGTTCTGGGAGGGGAAATGCACAGCCACACACATATTGCTGACACCCATCACAGGGCAGAACTCCAAAGTAAGGGGCTCGTGTTGCTGCATATTCATGTATGCAAATAAGGCCCCTCAGCTATAGCACTTGGCTCTGAGATTTCAAATCTGGGTATTAACAGGGATTCTTATAAGTTTCAATGAATATTAACCAAGAGAAGGATGTCAAATAGCCAGTGCATGTTCAAACTTTTATACCAGTCTATGCATGTTTCTGGTCAGAAGATGACCAGCTTCCCATATGACATGTCTGTAGTTTGGTCACCCTAGCCATGTCTTAGAAAAGCTACAAAGACAGGGATGATAGTTACTACCACAGCATATCCCAGTTGTGAACACAGGACCTGGATCCCTGTATTAAGTATCTGTTACCCCATTGCAAATTGCTCACAAATTTAGAGGTCAAAAACAGTAACACATATTTTTCACAATGTCTGTAAGCTTGGAATGAGGTAAGACTTTATATGGGCTCTAGTCCTGGGTTCATCACAAAACTATATTAAGTTCAAGAGTTGGCTGAGAAGGAACCACTCACTTACATGGTAATTGGCAGAAGTCAGGGCTTTATTTATTTATTTATTTTGCATTTAGATGTTAGCAGAGGCTATAGTGAGAAAGTACCAGCAAGGGAAAGTTGTACACAAAGCCACAGGTATGCTATGTATACAATTCTATATCTTGCTTATAATTTTCCTATTTTGGCAAACTTAAGATACAAGATGCATTTGTAAGATTTTTACTCTAGTTCTCTGCAGCAGTTGTACGATTTTTGTTAAAAAATAAAACACTATTTAACTTTCTTAGTTAATTTAAAAAAAGGAATATAAGAGCTAGAGAGATGGCTCCATGATTAAGAGTTGCTCTTCCAGAGGATTCCTTGCACCCTATGGCAGATCACAACTATTTGTATCTACAGTCCCAGGGCATCTGGCACCTTCTTCTGGCCTCCACAGGAACCATTCACATATGTGGTGGTGCACAGACAGACAGACATGCAGACAAATCATCCACACACATAAAAATAAAATAAAATAGAAACATAATTTAAAAGGAATATGAACAGA
>LZPO01097403.1:70194-95017 GCA_001675575.1 Neotoma lepida | reverse complement strand
TTTTGGTTTTTCGAGACAGGGTTTCTCTGTGTAGCTTTGGCGTCTTTCCTGGAACTCACTCGGTAGCCCAGGCTGGCCTCGAACTCACAAAGATCCGCCTACCTCTGCCTCCCAAGTGCTGGGATTAAAGGCGTGCGCCACCACTGCCCAGCTCCTTGCCACTCTTATATACAGGTTCTAAGATTCTTACTTGACATATGATGATGCAGATCCTCCCCCTGGCAACTATATACTTTTAGGAAAGCTTTTCATATGAATATCTAGAAAGCATTTTCAGAGGAGAGGCCTGGGAACCCCATCACGCCTCACTTTCCTCTGCTGTCCTAAAATTCTATCTCAGTGCTCCAAGCCTTGGGTAATAGCTTGGAAACTCATGATCTAAAAAAAACTATACTTTGAGGTCTATTTTCTCTTGTCATGTGTGATGCTGAAAACTAGTCCCATCCCAAAGGTGTCCATGTCAAGTTACCAGAACCTGTGTATGCACCCTGCTGCAAAAGGTCTTTGCAATGACCCTGGCTTACTCTGGTTGACACTAGCTCCATAAAGTGTCNTTACATGAGGGGGCTCAAAGGACAATTCAGACAAAGAGACAAAGATGTGTAGAGGAGCACACGGAGACTCTAGTGACAGTGCCATGCACCCAGGAGTGCTGGGTCAGCCACAGGAGATGGAAGACACAAGAAATGGATTCATATTGAAGCTCTGGAGAGAGGCTGGTCCTGCCAGAATTGGTACTTAAAGTCTCCGGTACTGTGGGAGAAGAACTTTCTGTTGTTTTAAACCACCAGGCTAATGGTGATTTGTTATAGCAACCACAGGAAGCAAATATACCATGTAATTAAAAAATAATTTTCCAAGGTATTAAAATAGTTCTGTTGCTGTTCTCTGTGAAAACAATTGTTGATTATTGTCATCAACTTCCTCTGGGAAGAAAATAGGCCCAATGCTAACATCAGGGTAATCATCCAAATGAAATCTGAAACCTTCCTCCTTTTCTCTGTAGGGAGAATAATGGCTATTATTTCAGCTAGTTTGACTTTTTAGTTGCTCCTCTATCAGCTTGAGTGTTGGAAAGAAAGACTTCTGTAATTGAAAAGCTTTAGGTAGTTTCCAAGCACACACCAGTTTTCCAGTTGCATTTTCCCCTTTAAGCACTATGTGTTGTTTCTGAGCTCTTAATCCTTTTACCTAAGTTTGGTCTTGGAGAGATGGAAATTCAAATGGCTTGGAAAAAGGGAACCCGGCCTTCGGTAAGAGATAATGTCCCTTTTTATTTTGTGGAAATTAAGCTATTATAGAATCCACACAACATAAATATTTAAGCATTAAATGGCATTTTATGCAAACTGATAAATGAGAAGGAAAAAGCATTTACAGAAAAATAAATGCAATTATACAGAAGTAGGAAGACTGCTTCTAGTCAGTACTATTGCAGGATAATCAGCAGAATGATGATGTACCATAAGGTTCAATAAACAGTCTCCAGCAAATACATATGCTTGAAGCCTAATATTCTTTAGTGTTGGTATAGTACTTTACATGTTGGTATAGTACTTTACAGATTACAAGTTGCTTTTGTATCATTCTGTCTTATTTCAGCTTGGCAAATATTGATAAAATCAGTGCTGTCAGTTGTGAGTTGAACTGTGTCCCCTCGAAAATGTGTATGCTGAGTTGTCAAGCCAGTATTTCCAGTACTGGAAATGTTATTTTTATTTATAAATAATATCCTTGTAGATGCAATTAATTAAAATGTGGTTGGCTTCTACTCTAGCATTACAATAGAAGCCAAACTACATTTCTTATAAAACTGGAAAGTTTATATACAGATGCAGAAAGAGGGAAGATAAGTTAGAGATGTATGAAGATGTTGGCCAACCCTAAGCCAATACTAGCCTTAGACTACCAGTTAGGAGAGACTCCTGGGACAGATCCTTCTCCCATAACCCTCTGAAGGCATCTACTCCACCTGACCTTGGATTCTGACCTCTGGTACCATGAAATAATTAGTTTGTGTATGTGCTTTTAAGTCATCCTGGTTATAATACTTGGTCATAGAAGCCCTAGAAAGGAATATATCCATGGGCTTTAGGAATTGATTTCATATTCAGAGACTGTAGCCAAGATCATGTAAGAATAGATTGAGGGCTAACATCTTAATCTTCTGATTTCCAGTGCAAAGACCTGAAAATTCCACTTTTTCAAAGTAGGGGTTAGTGCTGGCCTGTAAGAAATAAGCCAGTCCTCTGTGGCCATTAAGTCTCATGAACACAATTTTGTGTGTGTGTGTGTGTGTGTGTTGGGGGGGCACTTAAAAATCAACAAATAAACATCCAAATATATTCAGAAATGCACTAGATGAAATGTGGGACAGGAGGACCCTAGCTAATTTTAACAGACAGCCATGTGTTCTGTCAAACAGTAAGAATGGGCTGGATTGATGGAACGTGCAAACACTAACAAATAGCCATTGGGTTAAAGGTCCAAAAGCCATGTTAACAACTATGGAAGGCAACCACATTTAAGCCTAAGCACATCTCTCCAGTGAATCAAGATACAAGTTCCCCTCTATTGTTCTCTGATTTATTCTTTGAGACCAAGTCTCTCACTTACTCAGTGTTTTCCAGACAGCAAGCCTTGACTATCCCCCTGATTCCACAGCCTTCCAGTAGTGAGGTACATGCAGCTATGTTCAGCTTTTTAGGACATGCTAGGGATGTGAACTCAGGTACTCATGCTTAAGCAGAAAGTACTGTTACTCACCAAGTCAAGTCCACAGCCCCAAGTTTGGACTCTTAATTATTAGGCTACATCACTTAAAAATGTTTATCTGTCTGTAACTAATGCAACAGAAAGTAAGTGTTGAATATCTACAAGTAAATTTCCACTTGGCTTGGATACTCCACTTCTCCCTTCCTATTTATTAATGGTTAGTCAAGTTTGTAGAAATACAGCCTACATGATTGTTTGGCATATGGTCATTGTGATGCAGATACATCATCTTCTCCCTGAGACTGGGTATGGACAGCCAGAGAATAATAGACATGGTGGCTCAGAGCCTAAGCTTTTTGGCTTAGGATTGCTTTTGTCATATTTTATGACTGAGAGAGCAAGAGTTTAGAGGTATGCTGTATTTTGAGATAATACTATTGACCAATACAAAATAGGAAATAGATTCTGTCTAGGAAATAAAAGCAAATGTTTCTTAAATGTGGACTTGGACAAGTCCATTGCTGGAGTGAACTTCTTAGCTCACTGGAAGCTCTTTGCAAGCTTGAATTCCTTTGGTCACTGGTAGGAAAGGATTGAGTGTCAAATTCCATTTGTGCTGGAGACCATGTATGAGGCTCAAAAATGTACAAAAATAGCTTTTAATTTGCTTCCCCTGTAAGCGGATTATATAGAATTTGATTTTCACGTTCTGAGGCTCTTGCTTCTAACCCAGGCACTATTACAAGAGCTGTGGGGAGGGGGTGCTAGGTTCTGAAAAGCCAAGTAACTATGTTTCCTTTGAGTTTAAGGGAAGCAGACAGCAGGAGCACTTCCTTTGGATACTTGGCTGTAAGTCTGGAAGTGGGGTAGAGATATTACACACCTCCCTGGTTTTGAAAACAGAAGACTCCTATGGGGTGTTTATTTCTTTTATAACCATGAGCTGAGTTGACAGAATGTGTGCTGGGATCAAGAAAACAAATAGACCATTTTCAAACGTTTTTGCAAAGAATATAACCAAACTGTCTCAAAAAGCCAGACTGGTCCAAATAAGTGCACCTATTCTTTTTAAAATGTTTTTCTTTTATTTTTGAGAATATAATTTAATTATATCATTTCTCCCTTCCCTTTGTTCCCTCCAAAGCCTCCCATATATCCTCTTTACCTTCTTTCAAGTTCATGGCTTTTTTTCACTATTTTTGCATGTAAATATGTATATGTGTACACATTTTGTTGATGTCATTGTTCAGGTCATGTTTAGGCAATCATGTTGGTCAGGCATTGTGGGTGTGTAGCTTTTGGTATTACTGGGGGACACTGTCTCATAGCAAAATCCCTGATCCTTTGGCCCTTCCGATCTTTCTGTCTTAGTTGAGGTTTCTATTGCTGCAATGAAACACCATGACCCAAAAGCAAGTTGGGGAGCAAAGGATTTATTTGGCTTGCACTTCCATATGACTGTTTATCATTAAAGGAAATTAGCACAGGAACTCAAACAGGGCAGGAACCTGGAGGCAGAAGCTGATGCAGAAGCTAGGGAAGAGTGCTGCTTACTGACTTGCTCTCCATGGCTTGCTCAGGCTGCTTTCTTATAGAACCCAGGACCACCAGCCCAGGGATGGAACCACCCACAATGGGCTGCTCCCCACACCCATCAATCACTCATTAAGAAAATGCTCTATAGGCCTGCCTATGGCCAAATCTTTTTTTTAAAGCAATACATTTTTTAAAATATTTGTTTATTATGTATACAGGATTCTGCCTCCACATATGCCTGCACACCCAAAGAGGGCATCAGATCTCATAGATGGTTGTGAATCACCTTGTGGTTGCTTGGAATTGAACTCAGGACCTCTGGAAGAGCAGCCAGTGCTCTTAACGTCTGAGCCATCTCTCCAGCCCCTGCCTATGGCCTAGTCTTATGAAGACATTTTCTTAATTGAGGTTCCCTCCTCTCAAATGATGTGTGTGTGTGTGTGTGTGTGTGTGTGTGTGTATGTGTGTGTGTGTGAAATTGACATAAAACTATCCAGCATACTTTCTTCCTCTTCTTCCCCAAATTCTGTGAGTCTTAGATACAGGAGATGTCTTGTAAATGTATTCACTGGGACTGGTTTCAACAGTTATGCATTTTAATTGGTTGTGGTTTTGTTGTAGTGGTCTTCCTCTATTGAAAAGAGAAGCTTCCTTGATAAGGGGTGAGAATGACACATATCTGCGAGTATAAGGACAACCATTAAGAGTATGCTTAGGAGTTATGCTGGCTGAGTAAAGTGGTGGATGTAGATTCTCCTCCAAGATCCATGACTTCACTAAACTGGGTGTTTGCCAAGGTTCATAGTATCAGAAATGATCTCCCCCTCGNTGAGTTGGTCTTAAGTCCAAACTGAGAGCTAGTTATTGGTTGCTGCCAAGGTATACGTGTCACTACTGCACCCTTTGGGTTGTTGTGCCATGCTCATCATTGTTGTAGTTCATTGGCATCATAGCTGAGTAGAACTATTGGTTGCTTCTCTCCTTTGCAAACTTGCATGACACCTTCTTATATCCTGAAAGCCATTCCTCAGGGAGGAGGCATTCAAGTCAATTCCAGCTCAGGGGCTTCTGGACCCTGTGTCTGAAGTGCATGGTGTCTTTAGCAATAGGGACTTAACCTTCCACTTCTCAGAGCAACCAGGGGGAGTAGCAATAGCCTGACCAACAGTTCAAAAGGGCTTTTCATGGCTGGTATTGGTGTTTTTGTTAGGTGGTCTTTGACTCTTGGAGGAAGTGCTTAGAGGGAAAAGGGTTCATTGAAAATGCATATATATAGACTTATGTGTATTATACTTTTAGGTAGATAATTAATACTATGTATGACTCCTTATGACTTTTTCAAACATCCTTGCTATTTTACCCTCCTCCCTTCTTCCTCTGCGTATATTTCCTCTCTGTCTAATTAGAGTATCCCCACATTTTTCCCATTTCCCTGATCACTTGTACCCTGCTATTACTTTCTTTCACCTCCCAACCCCCACCCCTGCCGCCACACACACCTGCACTCTACTGTGGCTCCTTTTTATATTCCTGGTTTCTGCAGTTACCTCAGGTTATATACTCAAATCTGTAGATTTGGAACTAGGAGCCTCAGATGAGAAACAACATATGGAATTTGTCTTTCTGGGTTGGGTTTCTAGTTCTATCAATCCATTTTGCCTGTAAAGATCATAATTTTATTTTTCTTTATAGCTCAGTAGTATCCCATAGTGTATAAGCACCAGATTTTCTTTAGCCATTCATCAGTTGAAGGATGTTTAGGTTGTTCATTTCCTAGGTATTGTGACCAGAACAACAATAAACATGGCTGAGCAAGTATCTGTGGAGAGGGATGCCTAGTCCTTTGGGCATATGCCAAAGAATGTCTAGGTCATATGGAAGATTTATTTTTAGCTTCTTGAGATTCTCTGCATTGATATTCATAGTGGCTGTACCAATTTGCAATCCTACCAACAGTGAATGACAGTTTCCTCTTCCCCATATCCTCCTTGCGTATGTTGTCAGTTGCTTTGTTGATATTTTCCATTCTAACTGCAGTAAGATGAAATCTCAAAATCATTTTGATGTTCATTTCCCTATTTGCTAGGGATGATGAACGTTTTTTTTGATATGTTTCTTAGACCTATCTTTTGCTTCCTCTGAGAACTCTCTATTCAGGTCCCAGGTCCAGTTTCTGAATGTTTTTTGTTTTTTATCTTGTTTTGTTTTGTTTTTATTCTTTGTTTTTCAAGCTCTCTATATATTTGTGTATTAATCTTCTGTCAAATGTATAGTTAGCAAACATTCTCTCCCATTCTTCACCTGGTTGATTGTTTCTTTAGCTGTTTCTTTAGCTTCTTACACCTATATTATCTAGGGTACTGCCTATGTTTACTTCTAGCAGTTTCATGCTTCTCCTTTAGGTCTTTGATCCATTTGGAGTTTTTATGCAATGTGATAATATGGGTCTAATTTCATTTTTCTGCATGTGGACATCCAACTTCCCCAGCACCATTTGTTGAAGATGCTTTCTTTTCTCCAGATTATGTTTTTGGCATCTTTGTCAACTATTCAATAGCTAAAGTTACATGAACTCATGGTTAGGGCTTTAATTCCATTGCTTTACATGTCTCTTTTTGTGCCAGTACTGTTTTGTCTTTATTACTATGGCTCTGTAATGTATTTTGAGATTTGGAATGGTAATCTCTCCCAGACTGTTTTGTTCAGGATGCTTTGTCTATCCGGGGTCTTTTGTGGTTCTATATGAATTTTTAGGATGTTTTCTTCTTTTTTTTTTCTATTTTTATGAAGAATGACATGGGGATTTTGATTGGGATTTCATTGAATCTATAAATAGCTTTTAGTAAAATGGTTATTTTCATGATATTAATCCTACCAACCCATGAGGATGGATGTTTTTCCATTTTCTAGTGTTCCTCCCTCTTTCTTCAGAGTTATAGAGTTTTCATTGTGGAGGTCCTGGAGAGGTGGCTCTTAGAGGTGGCTCAGAGGTTAAGAGCATAGACTGTTCTTCTAGAGGTCCTGAGTTCAATTCCCAGCAACCACACGGTGGCTCACAACCATCTGTAATGAGATCTGGCGCCTTCTTCTGTATACATAATAAAGTGTCTGTTTAAAAAAGAAAAAAAAAAGATTTCTTGGTTTTCTATTTCATTGACTTCTGCTCTGGTTTTTGTTATTTCTTGCCATCCAATGGGTTAAGATTTGGTTCATTCTTGTTTTTCTAAATTTTTGACTTGTATCATTGAGTTATTTATTTGTGTTTTTTCTGATTTTTTTTTCACTGTAGACACATTTTGAGCTATAAATTTCCCTTGTAGGAATGTTTCCAATGTGTCTCAGAAGTTTTTGTTAGGTCATATTTTCATTTAGTTCCAGGAATTTTTTTTTATTTCTTTCTTGATTTCTTCTTTGACTCATTTATCATTCAGTAATGAGCTGATCATCTCTGAATTTTTTTTTTAATTAGAAACTTGTTGCTATCAATTCTAAGTTTTATTTCATTGTGGTCAGATGAAGATGCAAGGAATTATTTCAGTCTTTGTGAATTTGTAGAGACTTGTTTTGTGTCTGAGGATGTGCTATTTTTCAGAACAGTTTCTATGTGCTGCTGAATGTGTATTCCTTGGTATTTGGGTGGAATATTCTTTAGATATCTATTAAGTTTATTTCATGTATGATGTCAACTCTGATGTTTCTCTGCTTATTTTTTTTGTCTAGATGAGTTGTCTATTGGAGAAAATGGGGGTATTAAAATCACCTATTGTTAATGAATTGATATTAATTTGTATCTTTAAATCCAGAGATAGATTTTTTAATGAAAATGGGTCCTCAGAGTTTGGTGCATATATTGTCAGCTTGGCTTTATCCCTGAAATGCATATGAGTTTTGGGGAATGGCTTTACTGGAATGAAGTCAGGTGGACAGGAAGGGCTGGGCTGGTGCATAGAATGTATCTACTGGTTCACACCTGGAGTTTCAGGGTAGATCTGGCTGGGTAGCAAGGTTGGCTATGGCATGGCAACAGACTGTGGCTTGTGAGAGGTAGATAGGGAGGATCCTGGCAGAAGCCTAGAGATCAGTTTCAGCACAGGCAGGGTAGGCCAGACTGGATTGGAATGATGGCTGTGGGACCCCAGGCTTGATCTGGAAGGTTGGGGAGGGTGTGTGGATAGGAAACGTCTAGGGGACTCAATGGACTAGGCATTTGTGAGTGGTGGCAGGTAGGGTGGGTTCTTGTGGAATCCTAGAGTAGGGTGCAGTGCAGGTAGATGGCCAGGCTAGGCAAGGGTACTGGATGAGGGTTCTAGGCTAGACCTAGTGTGTTGGGGAGAAGGCATGCATGGAGAGAGTCAGGGAGATTCCCTGGAGAAGGATGTGAGTTATTTGGCTGGGTGGTAAGGTTGGCTATGGCTCAGCAAGTATAGTTATTTTTGACAGATAAGTCGCCTTTATAGAAGAAGCCTGAAAGTTAAGGCTTGGGAAAACAAAAGTGTGTGTGTGTGTGTGTGTGTGTGTGTGTGTGTGTGTGTGTGTTTTGGATATATGTGTGTTTGTGTGTGGGGGATGTGTGTATATTTGGGTGTGTATGTGTGTTTGGGTGTGTGTATGGGGTATGAGTGTGTGTATGTGTTTGGGTCTTGTATGTGTGGGGGGTGTATGTGTGTTTGGGTATGGTGTGTGTGTTTGGGTGTTGTGTGTGTGGGGTATATGTGTGTTTGGGTGTGGTGTGTGTGTTTGGGTGTGTATGTGTGTTTAGTGTGGGAGGGTATGTGTGTATGTATGTGTGTGTTTGGGTGTTTGAGTGTGTGTGGGTGTATGTGTGTTTGGTGTGTATGTGTGTTTGGGTGTGTGTGTACAGAATGTGTGTGTATGTATGTTTGGGTGTGGATGTGTGTTTGGGTGTGTGTGTGCAGAACGTGTGTGTATGTATGTTTGGGTGTGTATGTGTGTTAGGGTGTGTGGTGTGTGAGTATGGATGTGTATGTGAGTTTGGGTGTGTGTGTGTGTGTGGGTATGTGTGTGAGTGTCAGCCTTCAAATGCTACAGTTATCTGAAAGTACTGGCCTAAATTCTTCAGAGAATTTTTCACTGGATCTAATCAGACAGAGCCTAGAATCAAATCTATACTCTCACTTTGACGTCAGGATACAGTCCGTACACTGTGCCCAAGGCTCTTATAATGGAAAACATTCATTTTCTTTAGTTCTAGAAGGGTTTGGGTCCTAGATATCTACTCTCAGCTCTGTGAAAAAACATTTTATTTATTTATTACATTCATAAAAAAGAAAAAGAACACCAAACTTCGTCCCAGTTAGCCTCAGGATGTGCTAATATTGTTTTTAAAACAAACAGGATCGATCCCTACTTAAAAAATCTCTCAAAATCCCTCAAATTTTCTGGTGTCATGTTTTCTTTAAATGTGTAGTTAAGAAACAGGGCAGATGGAATGAAAAAAGGGGGGAACCCTGATGATAGGAGAAGGAAAGGGAAAATACAGGGTAATAGAACACAATGACTTCAGAGCAGAAAGGGGGGGCTATTTGGAGGGATGAAGGAGATCAGGAAGTGAGGAAGGGGAGGCTGGAGAGGACAGAGGGGGATGGGATGAATTAGAACAAAANACAACCACAAGAAATTTATTACTTTGCATGATAATGTAAAAAAATAAAAAGAAAGGAAGGAAATACTTTAGAGCTTTTGCCAATGGGGAGTCTCACTCCCCACGCAAACCTCTGTTGAACACCTTTGCTTGCAACACAGCGGCTGGTCATTAAATATTTGTCTGTCTTTGAAACTGTTGAGCCACCTGAAAATTAAGTAGTGAGGAGCAGAACATTAACTGTTATTTATAGGTAGTCTTTGTGCATTCACAAGGCAAATACAACAACATCACACCCTGGGGGTTGGTCACAGTAAATGTAACCAGATATGGAAGGTCAGCCCACGTGGGAGGGAGGAGGTTGGCACTGCATGGCTAATAATTTATTGTTATTCCTTGTTTTCAATCATGGTCCTTTATACTACCAGTTGTTAACTTTTAAAATAAGAATTTGAAAAGAAAATGAAAGGGAAGATCCCATTCCTTAGAAAAACAAGCAAATGTGTAAAGGAAGCTCTTGACTTCCAATAGGCAAGTAGGTGTCTTGTAGAGCACCCGTGGACCTGATTTTAAGACCCTGACCTCAGTCCAAGTGCCTAGTTTATAAAGACAGGCAAGAGATTGCAAAAGGTGTTCAACACAAAAGTGTTTAATGAATCGGTGAGTTGAGACTTTCCATTTCTGTAGTTTAGGGTCATCTCTTTGGTACTTAGCAGTATTTTGAAGAATATCAGCATGAAATATTAAGTGTGGGTCACAGTTTTCCTTCCTCTGCCTTTTTTTTTTATTCTAACCAAGTGAATATTTGTGAAAAGCAACTCATTTAAATATTTATAAATAGCTTTGTGACCTTGAGCAAAGCTTTGTCTTTGTTAGAGTCACAATGTTAGTTTCAGTCCCATTGTTTTAGTTTCTTTTCCTGTTGCTGTGGTAAAATACCCTGACTACTGCAGCTTAAGGGAGAAAGGGTTCGTTTTAGCTCAGTGTCCTAGGTTACAGTCTGTGACGGCAGGGAAGTCAATGTATCAGGGGTGTGAAGCAGCTGCTCGCATCACATCTATAGGCAGAAGAAACAAGGCATGAATAAATGCAGACTGCTCAGTTATCTGTCTATAGTCATACAGTCCAGGATCCCAGCCAGGAAATGGTGCCATATGCAGTGGCCAAATCTTCCTATGTAAATTAATATCATCATGATAATCCCCGCAGGCACGCTCAGGGATCATCTTCCTCGTGATTCGAGATTCTGTCATGTCAACAGTTAACAGGAACCATCCCACCCACTATTAGTAAGATGTTGGAGAAAGGGAGAATTATATCTGAATTTTCTTTCAAAAGAGACAAGCATTATCCAAAGCATTCTAACCTATTGGTGTGGTGCAAGGGATAAGAATTCGTTTGTTGATCATAATGGGAGAGATAGATGACCTGCTGAACACCTAATTCCCAAAGTCTGGCCTGTCGCATAAGCAATGTTTCAGCATGATGGATTTTTCTCAGGCAGGTATTGAAATATGAAACAATAGATTGGAAGCTTCACTTGTAGAATTAACATTGGCAGCACCACCANTCATCTGGATTCCTTCTCTTCCTAATGTCTTCATTTCTCATTATGATGTCATCCTACATTATTAGTCCAGATAATGGCAGTGACATTTGTCTGGCTTACGACAATCCATGTTGCTGAGTGGAAGCTGTTGTCTCTACATCTTCAANGCTGTTGCATAAATGATTACAACTGTTAGAATCACACTGTGCTCCCATGAGGAAGAAAACTCCCTCNTTCNTTTGTTCTGCCTGCTGCAAGCAATTTTATCATAAGACATATTTNATTTCAGATCTAANTTCTACTCTTCTGCTGGCTATATGTTCATGAACACATATTTGTGTTCTTATTTGTGAGATAGGACAAAAATTATCTTCCTGGGGTACTGTTAAGCTTGAATGTGGCTAACTCTACCAGCACTTAGNACTCTGTTTGAAGGAAGAGTTTTGTAGCTGTCAGTTACTGCTGGTCTTGCCCTTGATGTTGCTGACTTGTGTTGACTGAAGAAGCTGTCTGAGAGTCTAGTTGTGGTTCTGAGCAGGGAATGAGCACAGTGNCCCACCACAGAGGGTTTCCTCTGGGGATGCCTGCTGAACCTTCAGTTATGGAGAGAAGAGCTCAGCCGTCTGCTGATGCACATGGTCTTATATTTTTCAGGATCTTTTGGGGGTGTATCTTTCCTCCTGGGTTGAGACAGACAGAAGTTTCATCACATGCTGAGTCTCCCAGTCTTCAAAGAGCAGATGAAACAAGCGACTTCCTCCAGTGGAACTNGGAAAGAGCTCCAGAGCTCTCTGTTTTCCCTCTTANCTGCTGTCCCTACTGCTGCAGCTCCNCTCAACCAGGCTTCGTTTACTCCATNCTAATTTTGCTAGCCTCTAAGTCTCCTTGCAAGTAGTTGAACACATCTTTCTCAGACAAACGGCTGCATCAGAAACNGTACCGATCTCTTAGCCAGGGGATTCGGCCATGCTTCCTACACTCCTGCAAAGCACACTGCCTAATGCACAAAGANGACCACCTGCTCCTAAGCAGCAGCCAGCTTTCTGTCTCATCCTGGTCCTTCTGTTCACACCAGTACAAGCAATGATTTGCCAAGATCCAGTTGTGTCACTGCCCATTCCATTTGCTATGAAATTACAGATTTCAATGAAATATTTCCTAAACAAATTGGATGCAAGTGTAGAAAAAGAGCTGTTGATTCTGTGGATGCTTCGGAAACAGTAAGTCTGAGCTNCTAAGAAGCAGCTTCTCACTTGGTTTGGATGAGGTGACTCCATCANCTTTGGGAAGGAGGGAACTGTGAAATGGGATAGGGTATAGATTCAGGTCATTTCATAAAGGACCTCTGCTTTAAAGCAGCTGAGCCTGTGATCCAGAGTCAGTTATAATCTGAATTGTTTATGNGAGGTAAATACTGATCCTTGGACCATCATTGTCAACNACACATCAAAGCNTTGGTATNGGGACTTAGGCTATATCTCAGGGGTAGCCATATGCATTAGGTTCAGTCCCAATGTGAGGGTATGATGGGGAGGGGTATGGGTACAAAAAAAANACGTTACTCCTCTGCCTTCATCAACAGCTTAGGTATGGGTTCCATTAATATATTCCAAGTTATAATAAAATTTCATTATATATTCATCATTTTAAAGTAGTTCCCAATTTGACCATTATTTTTCATTAACNGATCAGTTAACCATTTCATCACACCAAATGAGGAACAGTAAACACTTCCAAATGTCCAGGTAACCCTCTCTTAAATCAGCTGGTGCATGCACTGTGTACAGCTCAAGTTATAGAAAGACTGGCTAGTGATGGTGGTGGGCTGGGCAAATAGGTTCACAAATTCTTAGGTTTCTTTGAGTTATCACANTGAATCAAGTACCTATGGCTGAGAGTGTAGTCTGTGGCAAAGGAATATATGTGAATAGCATCCCATATTAGCTATGATTTATGGGTGACTTCTCATTCACTCTATTCAATTTCCCAGTAGCCTCTGTGAGGTGGAAATTATTATCCCTATTTTATAGATGAGGCTGCTGAGGTTCGCAGAAGTTAACTTGGACCCAGTTATGTATAAGTAAGAAGCATAGCTCAAGTTGGTGCTATACCCAAATCCTGTGATTTATCTATCAAGACTGATGTGTCTAGAGGTCTGAATGGCAGCATTGACTGACCTACTATGTATTAATTGCCAGACACTAATATTATGCTCTATGATNATANTCTTAGCTTTTGGACTTGGGGAAGCTAGCGCATCTGTAAAGCTAATGCATCCCAACAGGTTTCACATGAATGTCACAAGGATGTTTGTCACACACAGGGAACAATGGCTATTCAAGGGGCTGAAATAGCCCAGGATAATAATTTGTAAGTAGACCTCANACCTACAACATTCCAACCTCTCCACAAATCATTGAATTTCTAATCACCTTTTGTAGACTGGTCCAGCATATGTGTCTTCTCTCTGAGAAATTTACTTCACAATAACAAATTGACTCTGACTTGAGTAATATTGACACGTGTACGAAGGCTCTGTCCTTGCCCTTAGTAACNTTTTAGATGTCCCATCTCCTAACACAGTTACATTGGGGATTAAATTTTCCATCCAGGAACTTTAGAGGACANCTCTACACAATTGTGTAGCNGGAGGTTTCTCTGGTCCTCTCTGGCCCTGCGGTAGGGACGAATTTCTCCCACCCGNGTCCCACAGCCACTTGGTCCCNAGTAAACACACAGAGGCTTATATTANTTACAAACTNTATGGCCTAGGTCAGGCTTCTTGCTAGCTAGCTCTTATAACTTAACTCAACCAATTTCTNTTNATCTATATGGTGCCACGTGGCCATGGTGCTTTACTGGTCTCCTGGCACCTTGTTGCTCCTTGGGTAGCAGGGTGGCATCTCCTNTCATTCTCCTTTCCTCTCCCATCTCTTCAGTTTGAATGTCCCACCTAACCTTATTCTGCCTNGCCATTGGCCAAACAGCTTTATTTATCAACCAGTCAGAGCAACACATTTTCACAGTGTACAGAAAGATATCCTACAGCACCATTGTACCTTCCAAGTAAAGGATTAATCAAACCACACAACTCTTGAAAATCTTCAGCGCNCCCNCTTCCTACTGGCTGTGTTGCAGGTGTGCTGTGAGCCAATGGACACACTGAAACATTCAGAATGAGCTGCCAGAACTGGAGGGGACAGCTTTTGGCAGCGCATGTCATTTGCATTGTTGGAACACCTGCTTGTTTTGATGCAAGATAAGGGTCTTGTCAAAATTTCCATATTCTCTCTATTCAAAGGGAAGTCATTTGGCTAACTGTAGTCCCTCCGGTCTGCAATTTGGGACATGGAATGTCAGCTCAGTTAGCATGGCTTTATCATTAAAATCATTGTTGACCATTTCAAGTTAGTTTTGAACCAAATATATATGCTTGTTTTTTTACTTCCCAGTCTATTAGGGAAAAAGAATAAGGGAGAGAGAGNTTGATGTTTGATTAGAGTCAGGGGAAAAGAAAAGCATCCTGGCAGCTTTGGTCAGTATAGCATAATTTCCCTGTAATGAACCAGTCTCAGATTTACCTGAGTGGTTCATTAACCATCTACCTTACAAGACATTACCCCTTGGCTCTTGAGAACTGGAACTAAGGATGACAAGTCTTACCGTCACTGTTTTAAATGAAGTGGAACAATAGCTGTATGCCCAAGGGCTGATGTAACCACCTACTGCAAAATTAATGTCTTCAAACAAGAATTATTTTCTTACAGTTCTGCAGGTCAGGGATTTGAAGTCTATGGGCAGGACCATCCTTTTTCTAAAGACTGAAGGGCAGATCTGTTCTATGCATTTCTCTTTGCATCTGATGTTACTGAGTAACCCTGTATACTCTGACTTGTGGACAAATTGTCCCCATCTCTACCTACACCATTCCATTCCATTGTCTCTCTATGATCGTTTGTTCTTTTATCATAAGGATGATAGTCCTATGTGTAAGACTGATCTTAATGAGCTATGACCTCATCTCAACATAATTACATCTGCAAAGACCCTTTTTCCAAAGAAGATCATAGTCACAAGTGGATAAAATGAGGGTTTTGGCACCAGATGTATAAAACTGACGACATGACCACTCGAAGGTATGGTTAAGTGGAAGGTTTTTATTGTAGATACGAGGGAGAGAACAGCCAGAGGCATCTAGAAAAGTCCAGAGCAGAGAGAGAAAGTAGTAAACTGAACATGACCAGCAGACTGGACTTGAGGAGGCAGGGAGAGGGGAGAGAGAAAGAGAAAGGTTGGGGACGGAGACAAAGACAGGACCAAGAGCAAGGAATAAGAGGGAACCAAGAGAATATACAGCTGAAATAGCAGGGTTATAGNGAGAAAAGAGAAGCCTGTGAGCTGGATAAGAAGAAATCTGAGGGAAGTCCATGAATTGGAGAAGTTTAGGGAAGGGGAAATTCAGAATGCCAGCATGGGCTTTGAAATGTGTAACNGGTACTTGTGATACTGAGGGAGCCTGGAGGCCAGCATGGGCTTTGGTATGCTAATAGGCACCACAGATAACCATTTGTCCCTCCTATCATTGATAAGGAAAATGGTTTCTTTGGTAGAGGGGAACTGGCTTCACAATTCTGGAGGAAGGCTGGCTTTTGTCTAACCTCCAGAATCTGGNGGAGATGAGTTTCCTTTGGACCTGACAACAAGGAGCTGCTAGTTAAGACTTAACCTAGACTTTTTGAAGACTAAATTCAATGTAAAACAATATGCTTATATAATTTTTTTTACTGTAAATGATACATATTTTGTATCCTGATATGAAAATTTATCAGGGTTTCTAAGATAGCATTTTATCTGAATTAGAGATATGGCTTTTACTTCATGATAACCATTTGAAATATTGAAACCTTATTTAAAGTGTGCTTTTGGGCATGAAACTTCTTTCATAATAAATAGATCTTAGATGTCCTAATTTTTAAAGTAACTTTTCCACTAACTGGGAGGTAGTGATGTAGTTCAGTTCCCTATTCTGCAACATATCCTGCAGGTACAGATGCTCTTACCATCAGTCTCTCCTATTTATGTATCACACCATCTTTTCATTCTATGCACTGTTTTGGGCCCTGAAGATATACAAGTAAATGATCCTCAAATTCTTATCTCTGACAGATTTGCATTCTAGTGGTGAAGAAAGCTAAGCAAGTGAGATATTGCATACAACCTAGCAAATGTTGTGATCAAAGTTTAGAAAGTTATGAGAGAACTTGGCAGGAGGGAGAGATAAGATGTACACAGAAGACTTCTGAGGGAACTAACCTTGACTAGAGGATGGGAGGAAGCATAAGGAGACCTCTGAGAGCCAATTAATACACAGTAAGAAGCATAGCAAGTCATGATGAGAGATGGAAAGGTTCCCTAGGGCCATCATNGGCTAAACTGTGTCAAGCCAATGTTCTCCTCTGGTGAAGCTATGGGTCCCATTATGATCATCTAGAAACAAAGGCTGTGGGAGGTATCTAGGATTAGATTAGGTGGTGAGCATGGGACCTTCATAATGAAATTAATGGTCACATAAAAGAACATAGATTAAAAGATATGGGTTAATTTAAGTTATAAGAGCTAGTTAGAAACAAGCCTAAGCTATTGACTGAGCTTTCATAATTAATAATAAGTCTCCATGTCATTACTGGGGAGCCAACAGTCATGATCTCCTGATCTAAAATATTGATGGCAGTGGAGTCCTTAAAAATGGGCTTAGTCCCCTAAATTCAAGAGGCCCAAATGGGGAGCTGGTTAGCTTCTTTTCTGCCTCCCCGGAAGAAATCCCTCACTGGAGCCAGACCATACTTGCAGCCTGATCTTGGCTTTCTGCAATTTCAGAATGGAAGAGATAAATTTCCATTGTCTAAGCCATTTTTTCTCTTTGATATTTTTGTTTCAGTGGCTCATGCTGACTGAGACAAGTATGGCCATTAAGTATCTCTTTGGATTTGGATGATTTGCCTGAGTTTTACCCCTAGAATGGTGTCTGGTAAAGACTGAGCCTTATCCAATATGGAAAATCTTTAAAGAAGGAAGGGAAAGGAAAGAAACAAAGAAAAAGAAAGAAAGAATCTTCTTGATGAAGTACTTTCTGAACACTGTAAATGAATATACATTTCTCCATGTAGATTCATAACCATCTCCTGCTGTAGAAGGCTCTAAAATACCTTGTTGAAAGGAAATCCATATTACTTTATTTTAACATTCTCAAACCTCTTTGATAACAAAACTGCAAATTAAAACTATTAATCTCAGGGTTTCCCAAGCCTGTATTGTTATAGCCAGAGGCTGGAGCTGTCCATAGGAAAGGTGTCTGAGAGCTAACCTGGGTACCACCTCCCCAAGAGATGTCAGGAAGCTTCCCTCTCACAGTCCCGAGTGGGAATGTTTGTAAGGCTGACACTCTAAGTTAAAAGAGGAAGTAGGAATAATGACAAAAAACTATATTGAGAGGTTTATGTGTTCCTAAGCTAGGTGGGTTTTTTTTTTAATAAAATTTTGACTTTAAACAAATGATAGTAAAAGTATTGTTTTATTGTTAAAAATAAAGGAATAGGGTTGGCAAGATGGCTCAGTGGAAAAATGAACTTGCTGTGCAAGCCTGGTGACCTAAGTTCCATCCTAGTATCCATGTAAATATAGAATGAGAAAACCAAATCCACACAGCTGTTTTTTGATATCTACACATCTGGTGGCATTGTCACTCCCAGTGATAATGATGAATAAAAGTTTAAAAAATGCATAAACCTATAAAGAAAAATATGACCCATTTCATTCAAGTGTATTTATTTTTAAATTAGATTGTACTATGTTTTCCTAGTTGGTTTTTTCATCTAATTATGTAGTTTAGCCACGTCTATAATGAGGCCATGGCTATATTTTATTGGCATATCAGAATTAATTTTTGCAAACCAATATATTTGGTTATATTTAGTTATTTTAAGCAGCGATGCAGTGATTATTTCCCANGTATGTCTTTGATACCTACACAATTTGCTTCTAGAAGTGAATGTGGAAATTCTGAGTTAGGTACTGTGCAGNGATGCTCAGCAGGTCCATAATATTCATCCCTTCCTTCCTTAATGGTCTCATTTGCTTCTAGAAGCACTAAGCCTAGGTACAAGCTAAACATTTCCCAACTTTTTTTTATAGGAAGCTATGGCCATGTGACGTACTATTAGCCAATGAAATAAAAGCTTAGTTGTATATATCTTTTTTTTTTTTTTGAGCAGTCGTTTTTCTAATAAAAGGAAAGTCTTTCTTTATTCCCTCCTCTTTCATGCTGATTGAACTTAAATCCATCTCGGATGAAGAGTTGACATGTTAAGGGCACTAAGGAGCAATAAGAGTGAAGGCATCTAGGCTTCAAACATCTCCAAGTGATCGTATGCTTCTCCTGGACTTGTTTTACAAAACCATAACTGAGTCTCTATCTTGTTCAAGCTACTACAGTTTTTTTTTCCTTTTACATGCTCTTAAATGAAATTATAGCTTGTGCAAATGGAATACATATTGAACAATTTGAAAAATTAGAACTGAATGTCCTGAAAGGGGCTGTACCGACAGACACGCTCATCAGCAGTGAATGAGACTGCCTGGAAGAAAATTGAACTGATTATAAATGATGTGGTCTTTATCATTTTCATTCAAGAGAATTTTTAGCATTTTCAGAACCTTTACTTGACACTCCTAAATCAATGGCACTCACTAGAAAACAAGTAGAATTGTGTAAATTTCTATGTGCATCTTGACTTGGCCACCAAATACTTTGTATTGTGACCCTAAACTAATATCATAATCTAACCTTTTAGAGCCCTAGCTTCCTAATTTGTAAAATATGTTAATCATTCTACCTCTTCATGAGGAATAAACAATGCATGTGCCTGCCATATGTATCATAAAATCCATTTTAAAACATTCAATCAAATCAGCTACTTGTATTCAATACATATATCAATTATGTTGTTTTATGGGTTATTGTATGGAATACAGCAATGAGCAAACAGTGCCTAAAAGTAAATAACTCAATAGACACGTTGGGATAAAACACATAGTCACAAACACTGCAGTCACCACAATGAAGAAATTCCCCCAAAGAAAAAATGTATCACAGGAATTAAAGGTTACTTCCATTTGGGGGATAATATCAAGAAAGTCATTGTAAAGGATTTGAAGAATGGAAAATTTTCATCTGCAGAATATCATAGGACTTTATATTAAACTGGCTACCATAACAGTGTCAAATGTTGGATTAGGAAGGTGTGGTGTCTTGAATGANAAATGTCCCCCACAGAACACTTGGCACCAAGTTAGTGGCCCATTTTTGGGAGGTTTTGGAACCTTTATGAAGCAGAGCTTGACTAGAGGAAGTATGTTACTATGGATGGGCTTTGAGAGTTTATAGCCATGCCCCATTTCCAGTTTGTTCTCTCTGCCTTGTGTTTGGGTTTGAAGATCTGATCTCTCAGCTTCCTGCTCTGGCTGCCTGTTGCTATGCCTCCCCCACAATTGTGAACTCTCTCTCTCTGGAACTATAAAGCCCAAATAAACTCTTCACTCCATAAGTCATTTTTGGTCATGGCATTTCATTACAACAGAAAGGTAGCTAGTAAAGGAAATATGCATAAACTAGTGAGCCAGTAACTAAAATACAAGGAGCATGTTGAGAGAAAATCTATTTGGCCTCAGCAGAAAGATAAGATCAGATCTCAAAGAGATTGCACCAAACAGTTTGCCAAGGTTGTTAATACACCTGGGAATCTCTGGAGAGCCTTAGTCTGAATATAAAGGAAAAGAGATGGTCAGGTGTTCTGTGACAGTCTAACGGCGTGCAGCGCGGACTGCACTACAGTAAGACAGGATGTGAGATGTAGTAAATACCACCTAGGGTTGCCTGGTCACTATAGAAATGAGAAGGNGTGTATACCCTGAATAGAAAATCCATCATTGCCCCCACCCCCAACATTTTTTCCAGTTAATTTGGGGAACCCAAGAGCCTGATGGCTTCCAAGGTTATAGACTACTCAGAAAATGAAACTATTATGAGTTGCTTTTAGACTTCTGCTCTTTATCCATGAGGCAAGTGTGTTTCTTAGCAACACATTTTGAACTTGGCAGCATTCGAAACTCTCTGTGAATGACTAAAGCAAAATGGAGGGAAATGAGAGCATTGCACTAATGTAAGGAAGTGTGCATGCTGGGTGTGTGTTTACTGGACAAATGCCAGATGTCCAAATCATGGTGAGCCAGTGAAACTGTGTAGCAGGAGAGTTGGTGCTGTGTTCAGAAAATAGAAAGTTCTCTCACTGCCCTGCTTTGCAGTGTTAAATAGGACATGATCTTATTTTTTATTCTTTTAGTGTGTGTGTGTGTGTGTGTGTGTGTGTGTGCATGTGTGTGTGTGAACACATGTGCTCACAAATGTAGGCATATGTGAAAGGTAGGGGTTGATATCACGATCTTTTCTTCATTTGTTTCTCCACCCTAGTTTTTGATACAGTCTCTTATTGCACTTGGGACTGCTTATTCAGTTTGGCTGGCTGACTGCTGAGCCATTGGGATAGTCCTGTCTCCACCCACCAGCTCTAGGATTACAGAGAAGAATGGTCACTCCTGGCTTTTCCATGGGTCCTAGATATCTAAACTTAGGTTTGCACAGCAAACGCTTTTCCCACTAAGCAATATCCTCAGGCCCTGGGAGTCACTCCTAAGGCTCCAGTCAAGGTGTGATCTGGATTACATTCTCTTCTAGAGTCTTGTTTGCAGAAGAATAAGTCTATCTCAAGTTCTCTCAGTTTATTGGGAGCATCTGTCCATGTATCTATTATCTATCTGTCTGTTTATCTATCTATCTATCTATCTATCTATCTATCTATCTATCTATCTATCTATCTATCTTCTATCTATCATCTATTTATCAGGAAACTATAATGCTATGAGCCAAGGAAGTTTTTGACTCTTGTGTGAGGCTTACCTTCAACTCCCAGTGTCTGCCTTTAGTCCCCTGTTTCCTGGTTCTCTCTAGAGACAGTTATGTTGCCCCATATCTTTCCACTGGAGCCGTCAACGAAAACACAGATGCTACAACAAGTTTTCTAGGGATCTTGTATGATATAAAGTCATCTTAAGAATGATCTGTTTTTTTCCACATTTTGTTTTCTAGGAGAAAACCACAGGTTCCCCCCCACCACGCACATACACACACACATTAAGGGCTACCAGAAGTTATTACACAAAAGGGTGAACTCTGAGGATGACTGTATTGGATACTTTTCACTGGTTTAGGATGATCCACAGAATCAACTTAAAGGAGGAAGGGTTAATTTTCAGCTTACAGTTTTAGAGGGTCCAGTTCATCATGGTAAGGAAAACAAGGCAGAGTTCACGTGATGGGTGAATGTGGCTGGGATAGGGCAGATATCTTGACGAATCAATATCTTGGAACAGAAGCAGAAGTATCACTTTCAAGGCCCACCCTGGGCACCCCCATTTTCCAAGTTAAACCATCACTTCAGAGGTTCCACAACCTTGTGAGACAGAGTTGGCAATGAAGTATTCAAACAAGTGAATCCTTGAGGCTGCCTACTTCCTCAGTGGCCTCAGTGTTGATTAAGTTACAAACATAAGTAAACCTTAAATTGACCTCTCCCTATAGTTGCCTAAACAACATAGAACTTCTGTTGTTCTAACATGAGTTGTTCTGGCAANCAGTCAGTCAACAAACTCTAAGTAGAGAGGCTCCATAGGACATATCAAACAAAGCAACTGAGATCAATTAAATACTTCCTTTGTTTTACCCATTTTTCTCTTTAAAAGCTATCCATTTGAGCTCTCCCCTGAACCCGTTCTGGTTTGGAGCTGGGGACATCATGTGTCATTGTTCACTCCAATAAACTTATACAAATTTTATTGTTCTTCAGTTTACCTTTTCACAGAGTTTGTCCTCCACCAGAGACATTAAAAAAAAACAGTTATTGTAGGTCAACCTGTAATATATCGTATTTAACTCTCAATCCACGCTGCTTGATACACAGTAAATAATGAAAAGGTGAACTTGACAGAATTTTTGGCTGATTGGATGTGGAGAACATTGGTATTTGGACAGTGTGGTAGTTTGAAAGAAAATAGACCCCAAAGAGAGTGGCACTATTAGGAGGTGTGGCTTTGTTGGGGTTGATACGGCCTTGTTGGAAGAAGTATGTCACTGCAGAGGTGGGCTATGAGGTCTCTTATATGCTCAAGATACCATCCAGTGTCTCAGACCACTTCCTGTTGCCTACAAGCCAAGATACAGNACACTTGCCTACTTCTCCTGCATGGTATCTACCTTTTCACTACCATGTCATATCATGATAATAATGGACTAAACCTCTGAAAATATAAGCCACCTCAACTAAATATTTTTCCTTTATAAGGATTGCCATGGTCATGGTATTTCTTCAAAGCAATAGAAACTCTAACTAACATGGACAGGAAGCTTTAACAATGTGTCCTNGACTTCTGGCCCAGGCTAATGGAGTCTGATTCCATTAATCATGACAGAAAAACAAGTGGAAGAAATGTTATATTTAAGGAGATAATGGGTTAATTCCAAAACATCTAGGTAAAGGAACTTTGGAACACAGTTGTCTACAACCTTTAACAGAATGAAGAGATGTTGGAATCATATTAAAATTATTCTAATTTGGTGGGTCTCAGGTTGGGAGTTGGCATCTATATTTCTCACAAACTCCTGGCTAATGTAAATAATGTTGCAGGAACACACTAGAGTGGTATGTTTGGAATCAATGCACATCAGCAGCTTCATTTCTGAACCACCTAAAGAATTCCGAAAAGTCTACAGCTAATATTTTCATTTTTTAAGCATTTGCTAAGGGTGGAGTTGCCAGTGTTGTTACTATATACATTCTAAATGTGACTTCTTTCCCTTAAACATATCTACAGATGCATCATCTGTAGGTGATTCTCATCATCATTAATTAATTACTTGAACAATTTTTTCTTACATAGCCCCAAATGTCATCATTTCTTTTCCATATTGAACGGACATTTCCATCCTATGTGTCCCATAAAATTTTATCCTAAAGTGACAGGCATTTGTACTAAGATTTTTCATTGCTCATTGCTTAACTATTCCAAACACTCACCTATAACTTAAACTTTTAGAAGTTTAGAATTTCTCATATTTATAATCTCTTAGTGTTAAAATTTCTTCTCAGATTATTATTAATATGAAACCTTGACAATTGGCCAAAAGAAAGCATGATGCAAATATTAGAAAATACTGAATATAAGAGAATGGCATTGGAAATATATCTTTTAGTGAGGTATTTGGAACTGGCTTTCTTTTTAAATGAGCCCATGCATCAAGAAGANAATGATTCATTTTGGAGAAGAGAGGTGGTAACAGCAATCCTGTCATTTTTTTCCCTATTTTGAGTTTTTGAAATAGTACTGTTTCTTGATTCTATGATCCCCTTTCCAGATGTAGNCTAAAGTTACAGAATAATTGCTTATGAAATAAAATCTTAAAGATGCATTAGTGGATGTGTTCTTTAAATTCTCCTTCACAATATTTGAAAGCAAAGGGTTGGAGACCACTGGATGATCTTGCTGTATCAAGCACCAGGAACCTGAGAGCTATGCTTTTCTTTTGTTAGGAGAAAATGGGGGCAGAGGAGGGAAAGAGAANTGATGTAATTCTGACCCCAGACACTGTCTAAGGGGGACAATCATAAGGGAAAGTACATATGGAAATAGAGGATTTGTAAGTCTACATATGTAAGTCTGCATATGCCTACAAACTCCTTGGAACAGCTGAATGTCAGAGAGTCCAAGTATACCATTTTGAAGACTGCCACTGTGGAGAACTGAGAACATATGGTGCTCTGGGCAGAAGCCAGGCTGATGGGGGAAGCAGAGGGCTACATTGATGTTTGTGCTATATAGAGTCTATTAATTCAGACTTTTGGGAATAGAGCACGTATTGAAGGATATTTTGTTCTATATATGGAAAAAGAGAAAAGGGAACAAGTTATCAAATAAGAATTAGGAGGCTGAGAAATACAAAATTNCTTCACACCCTTGAGGACACCCATGTGTACTTAAGTAACTGATGCACAGTTATAGCCCATGCTTATCTGGTAGAGTTGGCTCCTGGCTCAACAGCACTTTGTCAGATTGGTTCTCATTGCTCAGTATTCAGTGTACCTGAGCTAACGAAATTCATTACTGTAATAAAGAGAGAGGGAGGAAGAAATCCAATTTGGACTTTTTACTTAGTGTGGTTGACTCCAGAAGTTTCTTTCAACACTAAGGTGTATTGATTTTATGACTCAGTCACATTTTAAAGGTATGTAAAATAAAGTGATCCATTTCTCTCT
>LZPO01097403.1:52339-65120 GCA_001675575.1 Neotoma lepida | reverse complement strand
TTTAGTGTTCTTAATGTTCTGCACCTTAATCTAACATGCTGAAAAATAGGTATTCTTATGTATACTGTTGATAGGACATAGTTTTTATATGAGTCAAAACAAAAAAAAAACACAGAGTATGGGCTTTTTCAAAGCAGAGACATACCCATATTATGTGTGTGTGTATATATACACATATATATGTATACATACAACTATGTAAGTATATTTATACCTATTTTTTATTTAGACAAAGTTATGGAATAATATGCCTTGTGAGTAAGATACTGGAACATAAGTGAATGAAGCCTTTATTAATAACTTCATGCTAATCTAAACTCTAATTTATTATTTTATTTTTGCCAAAACTATATATTTCCTTATGTAAAAGAACTAGTTTAAGGTGGTATGCAGATGAACACAATCTTTACTCAGTGTATTACTTATTTTTCTTATCACTGTAACAGAATAACTGGGCAGAATCAACTCATGGGAAAAATGATTTCTTCTTGCTTATGTTTCAGGGGACACAGTGCACCATGGCAGGGAGGCACGCTGGCAGGCGCTGTGGCAGTGGAAGTATAAGGATGTTAGTTTGCATTTTATGGATCAGAAAAGCATAGAACTAGGGATAGAACAAGGGCTGGGCTATAACCCATAGAGTGACCCCTATGTCTACCTACTAGGTCACACGTCTAAAAGGTCATATAGCTTGCAGACATAGTATCAATACACGGGGAACAGTTGTTTAAATACATGANCCTATGGGGGACATTTTGCATTCAAACCGTAATACTCAGTAATTATACTTTTAGGATTTTTTTTCTAGGATAATAACTAGCAAATTGTATAAGAGAATGCATAGGAGGTGGTTTGTTGTAGTTTCTTTTCTTTTTTTAATGTTTAATAGTTTTTCACATCCTAATAAATTTCCCCTCTGTGGATTCCTCTTAGCTGTCCCCCAACTTCCCCTCTGCAACATATCCTGTCCCCTCCATTTCCTCTTCAGGTCTCCAAGAAACAACAACCAGACAGGACAAAACAAGATACAAAAAGACAAGGTGAAAACCCTCATATTGATGCTGGAAAAGTCAACCCAATAGGAGGAAAAGAGTCTCAAGAACAGGAAAAGAGTCAGATATACACCAGCACCCATAGTATGGACTCTCANAAGAACACCAAGCTAGCAGCCATAACTTACACACAGAGGACCTGGTGCAGACCCATGCAGGCCCTGTGCTTACCAGTCTCTGTGAGCCCTGTTTAGTTGATTTGGTGGGCCATGTTCTCCTGGAGTCCTCCTTTTCCTCTCTCTCCTACAGTTTTTCCTCCTCCTCTTCTGTGAGCTCCTCCTCTTCTGTGAGGTTCCCCAGTCTCAGAGGGGAGGGACTCCCTTTCTCTCTGCATAATGTCTGGCTGTGGGTCTCTGCACCCACTCTCATTTGCTGCCAGAGGAAGCCACTCTGATGATGACTGAACAAGGTACCAATCTATGAGTACAGCAGAATATTATTAGGAAGCATTTTTATTGATTTTCTGTTTTTCTTTTTTCCAGTTGTGTTTAGTTTTACCCTAGGTCTGTGTACTATCTATTCTCTGGTTTCTGGCCATCCAGACAGTGTAGGGCATGGGATCCTTCTCATGGCGTGGGACTCAAGTTAAACTAAACATTGGTTGGCCACTTCCACATGTTCTCTGCCATCATTGCCACAGCACATCTTGCAAGCAGGACAGACTATAGGTGGAAGGTTTTGTGGCTGGGTTGGTGTCCACATTTCTTTTTCAGTAACCTGCAGAGTACCTTCTCACACCAAAGAGACTAGAATGTAAGGATGAAGGCTCCAAGCCCACATCAGCCTGACCTCTCTACATTCAATGAGCTGAGTNGAAGTTGTCCTAGGTAATGGGACATCACTGTCAGTTTTCAGAGGGCAACCTTCTGTTTTAGCATAAGTNTATGTTGTTTAGGGATCTCCATGGAACCTNCTTGGCCAACAACTCAACCAAATGTAGCCCTCCTCTTTACCTAATCTCTCTGAGTCTGTGGATTTTAGCTTGATTATCACTTACTTAAGAGCTAATATCCACTTATAAGAGAATACATACCATATTTGTCTTTCTGGGTCTGGGTTACATCATTCAGGATNATTTTTTTTTANTTGTATCCATGTGCCTGCAAATTTCATGATGTCATTTTTTTCTTGCCACTGAGAAATATTCCATAGTGTAAATGTACCACAATTTCTTTGTCCATTCTNCAGTTGAGAAACATCTAGGTGGTTNCCAGGTTCTGGTGATTATGAACAAAGTGGCAATAATCATAGTTGAGCAAGGAGCCTGGTGGTAGGATGGAGTGTCCTTTGAGTATATATCCAAGTGTTATAGCTGTGTCTTGAGGTATATCAATTCCCAATTTTCTGAGGAACTGTCATATTGATTTCCATAGTGGTTGTACAAGTTTGCATTCCTACCAGCAATGGAGGAATGTTCCCTTTGCTTCATATCCTCTCCAACATAAGCTGTCAATTATGTTTTTTATGTTAGCCATTCAGATGAGTGTAAGATAGAGTTTCAAAGTAGTTTTGATTTGCATTTCCNTCATGGCTAAGGATGCTGAACATTTAGTTTTTTTTACAGCCATTTGTGATTCCTCTATTAAGAATTCTCTGCTTAGATCTGTACCTCATTTTAAAATTGGATTATTCNTTTTTTAATCTATTTTCTTGATTTCTTTTATATATTTTGAATATTAGGCCTCTATGGGATGTGGAGTTAGTAAAAATCTTTTCCCATTCTGTAGACTGCCTCTTTGTCCAGTTGCTGCTGTCCTTTGCCTTACAGAGCTTTTCAGTTTAATGAGGTCCCATTTATTGTTGATCTTAGTGCCTGCACTATTGTAGTTCTGTTCAGAAAGTTGTCTCATGTGCCAAGCCAAGGGGTTCAAGGCTGTTCCCCGCTTTCCCTTCTATCAAGTCCAGTGTGTCTGGTTTTCTATTGANGTCTTTGATGCACTTGGACTTGAGTTTTGTACAGGGTGATAGATATGGAACTATTTGCTTTCTTCTACATGCTGACATCCAGTTTGACCAGTACTATTTTTTAAAGATACTTTCTTTTTTCTAGTATGTATTTCTGGCTTCTTTATAAAAAAATCAGTTGTCTATAGGTGTGTAAATTTATGTCTGGGTCTTCAATTCTATTCTGTTGATCAACATGCCTTTTATAGCAATACCATGAAGTTTTTATTGCTATAGCTCTGTAGTACAACTTGAAATCAGGGATGGTGATTCTTTTAGCAGTTCTTTTGTTGTTCAGGATTGTTTCAGCTGTTCTGGTTTTGTTTGTTTGTTTGTTTTGTTTTTCCATTTTAAGTTGAGAATTGTCTTTTCAATGTCTGTAAAGAATTGTATTGGAACTTTGATGAGGATTGCATTAAATGTGTAGATTGCTTTTGGTAGGATGGCCATTTTTACTATGTTAATCTACGANTGGAGATCTTTCCATCTTCTGACATCTTCTTCAATCTTTTTCTTTAAAGACTTGCAGTTTTTATCATCCAAGTCTTTCACTTGCTTGGTTAGAATTAACCCAAGATATTTGAGGATATAGTGAANGGTGTTCTTTTCCTAATTTCTTTCAGTCCCTTTGTCATTTGTATACTACTTTTTTTGAGTTAATCTTGTATCCAGCCACTTTGCTGAAAATGTTTATCAGCTGTAGGAGTTCCTCAGTAGAATTTTTAAAGTCACTTATGAATCATATCATCTGCAAATAGTGATAGTTTGATGTCTTCCTTTCCAGTTTATATCTATTGATCTCCTTCAGTTGTCTTATTGCTCTATCTAGATCTTCAAGCACTATATTGACTAGATATGGATAGAGTAGACAACCTTCTCTTTTTCCTGATTTTAGTGAAATTGTTTTGAGTTTCTCTTCATTTAATTTGATGTTAGCTATAGGCTCTAAATAGCCTTTATTGTGTTTTGATATGTCCCTTGTAGCCCCGATCTCTCCAATACTTCTATCATGAAAGGGTGTTAGATTTTGTCAAAGGATTTTTGCATCTAATGAGATGATCATGTATTTTTTTCTTTCGATCTATTTATACGGTGTACTACATTGACTGATTTTTATATGATCTACCATCCCTGCATGCCCTGATCCACTCTTCTTCCATTTCTTTTTAGGAAAGGGCAGGTCTCCCATGAGTATCAACAAAACATGACATATCAAGTTGTAGTAATATGAAATACCTCCCCATGTATTAAGGCTGGGCAATGTGATCCAGTATNAGAAGTAGGGTCTCAAAAGCCAGTAAGAGAGTTGAAGACAGCCTCTGTTTCCATTTTTAGGAGTCTCACAAGAGGATCAAACTACACAGGTGTAACATATATACAGAGTGCCTAGGTCAGTCCCATGCAGGTTCCCTGGTTGTCAGTTCAGTCTCTGTGAGCCCCTATGAGCTCAAGTTAGTTAATTCTGTGAGTTTTCTTGTGGTGTCCTTGACCCTTCTGGCTCCTACAAATCTTTTCTCCCCCTCTTCTGCAGAATTCCCTGAACNCCACCTAATGTTTGACTGTGAGTCTGCATCTGTTTCTGTCAGTTACTGAATGATGCCTCCCTGATGAGAATTGGGCTAGGCACCAGTCTAGTCACAGGAGATGGCCAGTTCAGGCTCTGTATCTGCTATTGCTAGGAATCTTAACTGTGATCATTCTTATGGATTCCTGGGAGATTTTTTTGTGCCAGGTTTTTGCCTGACCCCGAAAAGCTCCCCCCACCCTGTTTCCAGTAGTGTCAATTATACAATTATACAGTAGTGTCAAAGATACAATTAACAAAATATATGAAAGCAGTAGTCATTTGTATTAATGAGAAAAGAATGATAGTTATCTAGAAATGTTTACAGTATCTTGGACAATTTTCACATTTTACCTATGTGCAGATATAATTAGAGTCATTCTAATTTTGACTTGATCCATTGTGGTTATATATTGACCTTGTCTGATGTTGATGTTCTGTAATGTTGTTTACCTGGAGAATACCAAAATCTAGCTGATACTGTCTACCTAGATTTCAGTTGTTAGGATCTTCTGCTTTTATTAAATTCAAAAGACATCTACTCCTATATCCAATTAAAAATGAACACAAGATATAGAACAGTAGTTATAGTGAAATCTCAATTGTCAAACATAAATTGTGCTCAGTGGAAGAGAAAAGCTTGGAAGACTATTCTTATGATTATCAATAATAGCTATGTTCAAGAGAAATTTCATTTATTACTTTCTGCTTCTGTTTCATTTGAATTTTTAAAATTATATGCATGTATTATTTTTGCAATCTNAAGAAAAATTACAATATTTCTTATTTGAAAATAAATACCNGAATTCNAATTATAAATTTGTTCCTATCTAATTCTGCACCCATGTAGTAAACATATTATTTCTTGTTTTGTTGTCTTTCTCTCATGAGNGACTTGGAAATAAAGCTACACCTTTGGTTTTAAAAACAGGTGGTGAGGACTACCTGAGTTGTATTTTATGATCAAGAAAGTAGGAATAGGGGATGTGAGTTGAATTTCAATAGTCAAGATAGCCTCTAACCTCTTCATACTTTCTCGTCCCTTGAGATAAAGCTGTACAGCCATCCAAGCTGGTGTTAGCATACAAAATGAAAGTCCTTGTCAGTAGTCCCAAATTAATTTTAGGAAGAACTCTGGTTCTCAGAATATACTGCTTTCAATAACTGATTATATTCTCTCTAGAAAAGGCTGCCTGAGGAAATATGTTTGGTGGAGTGAATTGATGAATGTGGAGAGGTAGGACTGAGGAGGAAGAGAACACTAGGCAAACAGAGAAGCNTGTGGGAAGGTCTGTGAGGGGTGGGACTAGGGCATATCTGAGACACTGAAAGTCACAGAAATCAGAGAGAGTTATGGGAACATGGTACAAAAAGACAAAGTTGGAAAGAAANCAGGAGCCAAATATGCAGGGCAGTAGACATTGCTTGGGACTCTGGACTTCATTTTGAGAACCAGGGGAGTTCACTGAAATAGTTGAGTGGGATGGGAATCAACTAGTTTGCATTTTTTTCTGGGTCAGTGGTGAGAAGAGGGGTTTCCAGGCCACGAGTTGGTTCAAAAAGCCTAGGGAGGTGTTTGTTGCTGTAGGCCAAGTGAGAACAATGATGTCTTAAATCATAGTGGTAACAGGGTGAGACTGCTGGCCTTTGCAAACTTATGGACTTATTACTCTAAGTCCTACAAAGGAAATGCATAACCAGAGACCAGAGGAAATAGTGAGAACGGCTTATGGAAAATAATGCATTTCATTGTGACACTTTCATACATGTATATAANAAACTTAGGTCATCATCTCCCTTTTATCTTCTATCCATTTTCTCTCTCTCTCTTTACCCATCCCCTCCCTTCTGCCTAATAGTTCCCCTTCTGCTTCTATGTCTTTCCCCTTCGATTTCACACATGAAACAAAACACAATATACTTGTCTTCCTATATCTGGCTTATGTCAATTAACATGGTCATCTCCAGTTTTACCTATATTCCTGCAAATGCCATGATTTTATAATTGATGGCATAGTACTCCTGTGTGTGTCTATGTGTGTGCGGAGAGAGAGAGACAGAGACAGAGACAGAGACAGAGGAGAATGAGAATGAATATAGAAGATTGGGGTCCCCGGCAGTGGGAATTACAAGTTATTGTGAGTCATCTGATATGGGTTCTACTAACTGTGCTCCAATCCTCTGGAAGAGCAAGGAGTGTTCTTAATCACGGAGCCATCTCTCCAGCCTTTTTATCATTTTGTAAGGGAAAAATAGTATCAGTGTCAGCCAGCCAAAGCCATAGCGATGACCCTGAAGGGACTCAGATCATGCAAATGTTAACACTCTCCCAAGAGAAAAACTCTCTTGGGATGTATGCTTCTTACAGAAATTGCTCTTAACAGCCCCTGTCTGTCTTCCCTACTGGTATATGTGACTTTACAACATTTCTCAAAGAGTCATTTTTAAATCAGCATTTTTCAAATTAGCCTTCTAAGTAGCCTCTATAAATTGTTTAGGATTATCTTTCATGAAAATATCTGAGCCTGGCAGTGGTGGTGCACACCTTTGATCCCAGCACTCAGGAGGCAGAAGCAAGCAGATCTCTGGGAGTTAGAGGCCAGCCTGGCCTACAGAACGAGGCAGGCTCCAAAGCTACACAGAGAAATTCTGTCTCAAAAAAATAATGAAAAGAAAAGAAAGAGAAAAAAAAAAGAACTATCTGCTGTCTTGTTATTTGGGAGGAGGTTGTTTCAAGGTGCTCTCACTGACTAAGCAAGTTCCCTACATCCTTGCTTCCCCACACCAGGTGATCTAAGCACCTATATTGCAGAGCTGGATGAGTTTAAATAAAGTTCCATGGATACTCTGAGGTGTTCTGCATCTTTTGGATCCCCAAGAGTCTAAGTTGATCAAATGAGATTGTCCATGGGGGAAAGGAGTATGCTCTTATTGGGCTGGGTAGAAGTTTGCTTCTATAATGAATACCTCTTTAGACTAGATNGTCATGCCAGGACATTTGCTGTTTTTCTTTTTCCTCTTAAAAAAGACACATTGACTAGGAGAAGAATGGAGTAGATGAGTATAACACAAATCTTAAATGGTCTTATTAATAAAAAACTCAGTGCCAGCTATTGGGGTAAATTCTGAAAGATCAGAGAAACAGAACAAGTCACAGCTAACCTCGTGTCACCAACTTCTCAGTCGATCCTGTTTCCTCAAACTGGAAGCCTCTGAGTCCTCATCCAAATGGATCTCAGTTGAACTGCTGCTAAAAGCCTCTAGTTCCTGGTCCTCAGGCTTTATATACCTTTCTGTTTCCTGCCATCACTTCCTGGGATCAAAGATGTGTGTCACCATGCCTGGCTGTTTCCAGTGTGGCCTTGAACTCATAGAGATCCAGATGGATCTCTGCCTCCCAAGTGATATGATTAGAGGTGTGTGTGCCACCATTTTCTGGTCTCTATGTCTATTTAGTGGCTGTTTTGTTCTCTAACCCCAGATAAGTTTATTAGGGTGCACAATATACTGAGGGACACAATATCACCACAGATGAGCACTCCTACATTATTAGTGCACGTGTTAACACCTGATATGCAAAAAGCCAAAGTGAGTTGAATGAAATAGCTCTTTAATGAGATTTTTAAAAACCTTTGCATCCAGTTACCTTTAAAAATGGGCTTAATTTGGAGGTTTTCATTTAACATGTTGTGGCAAAATCTAATTTTTGTTTTTCAATTTTTTGCTAGTGTCAGGCAGAAAGGTTTTATGTGCTCAAACAGACCAAAGTCTCCTTGGGGAGGGTCAGAGATCTAGGATGCTTATATTTTAGAGAAACGGATTTGATTTCCCTTGGATCATCTTTTTTAAAAATAGGGAAAATATTACCAGTGTCAGCCATCCACAGAAATAGGGATGACCTGAAGGGGCNCACAAGATTTATGCAAGTACTCAACTTTGTCCCAAGAGAAAAACTATCCTGGGATTTTTGCCTCTTACAGAAATTGCTTGAGACAGTTTCTCTCTGTGTCNCCTGCTGTGCTTTCTGCTTTGCTCTATCAAGGCAGGGCACTGTGGCAGTCAGGGTGACCAGCAAAAGTGGAGGAAGTGATAATAGTCAGGAAAGAGGGAGGTGGATGCAAGGGAGGGAGGTCAAGGCAGGAGGAAGGTGTGATGGNGTNCAGGCAGGAAGAACATCTCCATTCAGGAAACATCACACTTTAAATCCTTGACTACTCAATCCAGAATCACAAAAGTTTGTTATGCAATGTCAGTGTTGAACAATAATAATGTGAAATTCCCTTATAATGCCCAATCACGCTTGAACATTGTGTCAAAAGAAGCTTTTGTACTTTGCATTGAGAATGCTTAAAGGGCTTAATAATAAAAGCAACCATTTTGGGCTACTTGAAAAGAAATGCTGCAAGCAGCCCATCCACTGAGAATTCATGAGTTGATTTCACTTAACCACTGGGAATGTTAACTCCCTGGCCTGCCCATACAGTGGCTGGCATAGCACTTATCTCCACATGCCTGATTAGACAATTGTAGTTATTTGCTTGCTGTCAAATACATCTGGCTTCATTGTAGACACCTGATTTCTGTCTCTTTGGGACTCCAAATAGAACCAACTTAAAATCAGGATGTAGTTTTTTAGGATAATGTGTGTGTATGCTGAAGAAATGGATCATTCTTTTAGACCTAGAATCATCACAAAATGACCACTTTAAGTTCCCATTTGATCAGAGTTGCATTAAGTTGAAGCATGACACCTGATGCTGAAGAAACTATAATCTTCTTGCCAGGCCAGTTGGAGGAGTCATTGGGAGCCAGACCACTCTCCTTCTGGTCTTGTCACTTGCTGGCATATTATTTTGAGGAATCGTGTTGCCTCTCTGTGCCTTTCTGGCAGTGATGAGAGCATTTCCCTAACAGGAGTGTTTTAAGGCTATATGAGTTTTGCCCCATAATGGTTTGCTCTGCATGTAGATATGTAGGTTTGTAGATAGTTTAGAAAGGATGATAAAACAGATAAAAGTCTAGGTGATCTTCATTATTCTGCAGTGACAAATATACATAGTCAATAATGCCCTCTTCCATACTTCTCCCCCATTGGACTATTGATTGCCTCACTGGGGATCAATACCAAGAAGAGTGCTTGGGGACCTGTGGATGTTCAGGGGTAGAATGCCTGCTTAGCATGCATAAAGCCTTGGGTCTGATCCCTAGCACTGTCTCCCTCAGCATCCCCTCTCCCAAAGTACAGTGCTGAGCACAGAAAGCTCTCAATGGACTGTTCCCTGATTACTACTATGTTCCTTAATGATCCAGCTCTCATTCTGTGTTCCAGGTTCCNCAGTGGCTCCCCAAGTCCTACAGGAAGATGGTTTAGATTCAGACTGTTATTGAAGGCCCTTCATATATGATTCTGGTGTATGTTTTTCAGGCTGTAATCCCAGAAGACCCTTTCTTTTCACTCTAAGAGAAACCAAAAAAATTTCTTTTCACTGAAAGCTGCATAAGCATATTTGTCCTCCCATCTCTCATAATCAAGGGACACGAGNTTTTCAAGGGCTGACCTACATGGGACTTATTCATTTCCCTTTGCAAATCACTGCTTAGAACTCACCCAGCCCTCCATGTCTTCTTTGAGGGTTCTTCCTTCTTTCTTTCCAGATACACAAATATTTTATTTCTTCCATGACATTCTAATTTCCCTTACATACAAGCAAAGTCCAATTGATCTCAGATCTCTCAGAATGCTTCTATAGCACTTTACCCATGTGAATATTAATAAAGGCATATTGAATTTGCATATTCTAGGAAATTACTACAGAGAAATCTAAAGCCAGTCTTTTTAAGTGGGTGTGTATGTGTGTATGTTGGGGGGGGCACAGACCATAAAACTGTTACCACCATTCAACAAAATATAAGCAACAAAAACAACAACATTCCATAAGCAGATATATCTTTTTAGAATTTTAAAATTATCTAGAGACTTGGGGATGCAGCTTATTTGGTAGAGTGCTTGGGCCTAGGCCTGATGGTACTCTCTTGTAATCCCAGCCTTCTGGAGGTAGAAGTGGGGGAATCAGAAATTCAAGGTCATTTTCAGCTACACAGTGAGAACAAGCCGAGCATGGTGGCACATGCCTTAAATCTTAACAACCAGGAAGCAGAGAAAAGAGGAGCTTGGGTTCATTCATTTGAAGCCAGCCTAGTCTACACAGGGAGTTCCAGGCCAGCAAAGGATACACAGTGAGACTGTATCAAAGCAAAAACATCCAAAGCAACAACAAAAACCCAAAACAGAAACACAACAACAATCATCTAAAACGGCAGCAGTAACTGGTTATGTGATATGATATTAGAAAACTTGGTTAAAGATGGGCATTCATGTTATGCATATTGAATGCCAGGTACGCAGTAGGAATATGGTTCTAGAAATAGATTTCATCTTTGCCCCTAGGGAGCTTATGTCTGGTTGGTAAGAGAAAGATAAACATGCCTCAAAGCAGTTAACTCCTAACAGGCCTGGCAGGGATGAAGATATGCTATAGAGATTCTTGTGTCTCTCAATTTGATTATCCTACTGTTTAAACAGTGGANGCCAAAGAAATGGAAATTTCCCTCANAGTCTCATGCCAGAGGAAAAAAAGGCTGGAGCCAGTTCTAACTTGTCAGACCACCTTACAGGATAAGGCCACATCCCAGACAATGATGGGTTAATGATGGGGTGAACCACACCTTGGCTCACACTGCTTAGATGGGCATATTCTTGACCCTCTGTTTAAACATTAACCTCACTCTGGGACCCCAAAGATGGACTTTGGGGCAGGTGGTTCACTGGCTCTCTTTGTCAGTCTTCCCAGCATATGACCACACTGAATAAANCTCCCTTTTCTGCTTTCCACTTTTAATTTGGCTTTTATAATTGACTTATTGAAGATGGGTTCAGGTAACCCTCAAGTGTGTTAAGAACTCATATTGAACTGTGTGCAGATATCCATATATAAGTATGAATGTATTTGTTGAACAAAACTGATATTATTTATGGAGAGGAGACNCACTGAATGGACAGAGTTATTCTGGATGCTTATAGAAGGACCTTGTGGTGGTGCAGGGAGCTATGATGAATATTCCTGTGTGTGGCCCTCCACTCTTCTCCATGGTTCTGTTCACCTGCTACCTGTTGTGTTCAGCTACGGGGGCACTGGCTACTTCGAGGAAGGGAGGAAGATGAGGCAGGGGAAGGGAGGAAGGTGAGGCAGGGGGTAAGCTATATGGTATTTCCCTCTGCAAAATCCTCAGCTCCTGTTAGGTAGCTTGTTCACCCAATACCTGTTGATAGCTCTGGTTCCTTTCACAGAGTCGCTTGTAATAGCTCTTTTCCATCACTGCTCCTAGGACACAGAGGGAAGTAGTTCTTTAGTGTTGATAGCCTTGGGGAGATGTTGAAGTACCTTAACTCTGACCCGTCCACAGTTTTTGCTTTTCCTACATGAGTAGATCTTGCTGAGATATCAGTANAAAACAAGGGAAGAAGTTAATACCTGGTGTAGTTTCCAAAATACTGCACGGTTATAAGTGTAGGGATACAACAAAGTCTCTACCCAGCTCTTCCCTCTACCACCAAAGATGAACACACGATTGGATGCTTTTAGGCAGAGAATGGATGTTAGAAGATATATTATATATATCCAGGTAACAAGGGAGTAGAATAAAGCAAAAATTGGTTGTGCCATTTTGTCATCAAATATTTTTAGAAACAGAAGGAGTGATAACTGTTTTTCTAGTCTAGATTTTTATTTTCCAGAGAAGAGATTTCAAAGTGTATTGAATTTAAATGCGAGTAGTAATGAAATGAAAGATAACCTCAAGAATCCTATTCCTGGTCCACCACTCTTTCTTTCCCCTTTTCTCTCTTCAGAGGACACTGCCATTTCTAATCTCTACCCACATCCCTCCCTGCCTCTGCCTTGGCTTCTAACTCTTGAACCATTTTTCATTTCAAAGCACTTGAGTGTTTGGAGCAAGGATAGTGAACTTATTGATTTCAATATTCTCATTGTCACAGTCAGAGGGAAAGGTGAAGAGGGTTGAGACATATGGAGGTGAANTACGTGGCTAAGGACTTACCACCAACTCTAATCTGCCAGCGACCAGAAGCAATCTGAGAGTCTGCAGGCTTTGAAAGACTTCCAAGCTTCCCTCCTGTGCTTGTGAGCTTGCTAGATGTTGC
>LZPO01097403.1:28429-39354 GCA_001675575.1 Neotoma lepida | reverse complement strand
TTACTGAATGTGTGTTTCTACTCTTGTTCAAGGGATTGTGCTTATGCAGCTAATTTAAAAATGTAATGTATAATTAAGAAATGCAGATTAGTAGTTGGTTATCTATAATAATAAAACTTGTAGTTATATTAGGTATGTTTCAAAGTTAAACAGATATATCTAGATAGATGATCTTCAAACACTTCAAAGACCTACAGAATATGGCATCTAAGATGTTTAATAGCATAAGGCTTTTCATGACAGCGAGACACATCTGCTCCTGGCAGCCCCAATTTACTTCAGAGAAGATGATGGGCATTGAAGAAACTCATATGGAGTTTGCTTTCATTATGGTAAAGCTAGCCATTTTAGCAAGACACTGTTCTTGTCTTGACTGCTGACAGTATGCTGTAACAACAGGACAAGCCAACACAAGATAAAAAGACTGTCACACTTTGCCAAAACAAAGCAGGACAGTCCTTCAAAATTCCTGCTTCATAGAAAAGTCTGACAGATACTCTAGGCCTGTAGACCAAAGATGGATGCCCCAACTTTGCAGAGGAACTTTGGGTGACAGTCTAGGCAGCAAGATGTCTGACATCTCTATAGGTTTGGGAGTTGCTTGCACTGCACTTTTTGTTTACTCAGATAATATTATATCCTTTTGGGTCTTTGATGGAGTTGAAGACTAGATAATTATAGTTACAGTTTTCCTTAGTTATGATAGAAGGTAAATTAGGTACAAAACTTTGGACTCACCAAGATAGGATAATGGTGTATTTTCTCTGAATTTGCCAAATACAAATGGACTGGATTGTGAATGTAATCCTTACTTGATATTTGTTCTTATTGTATATAGCTTTACTATGTTAAAGTTAAAACCCTTTCTTTTCATATAGACAAAAAGGGAGAAATGTTTTAGAATATTCCTTTATACTGTGTGAAGATATGTTGCTGTGATTGGTTTAATAAAAAGCTAAATGGCCAATAGTTAGGCAAGATTTCCAGGGCAGAGATTATGCTGGGAAGAAGGTGAAGTTGTCAACCAGATGCAGAGGAAACAGGACATGCTGGAAGAGAGGTAACAAGCCATGAGCCATGTGGCATCACATAAATGAATAGAAATGGGTTAATTTAAGTTATAAAAGCTAGTTAGAAACAAGTCTAAGTTATTAGCTGAGCTTTCATTAAATTAATAAGAAGTCTCCATGTGGTTATTTCAGAGATGGCAGGTAGGACAGAACCTGATGAATGCACAGAGCAAGAGACTAGGTAGGTTCCTGTTTGACTGTAAGGTAGGGAATGGAGACAGGGTGAATGGTAAAATCCTGGCACAACAAAGGGGTAGGCATAAGTATGAAAAGGAAGTTTTCTTTTGAAAAGTTTTAGCATTGGGATCTTTTTATGCTTTAACTCTAAGAATTACAGTAGTAGTAAGCCAGCTAATCCCTAATCATGTAATAACAACATTATTAAATGTACAGTGTGTTAGCCTCAGTTATATGTATTCACATGATTGAAGATAATTAGGCCCATTTCTTTAAGAGTAGTCTGCATTTGAGTTTTTTCTTCTTTTTCTTCCTCTGTGGCTATACACATAGTACAAATAATTAAGTCATTGAATCCAAATTGGCCTATAAGATTGAGTAAGGTATTAAAAAATCCAATTAATTACATTAAAAATATATATACACTGTATCAACATAGTCTGGCTGTAAGTATAAATAAATGCTTTTTAGCTTCTGGACCATGCTGTATTAACATGTGAGATCAGCATGTTGGATCACAACCAGCATTTTGTAAAATTAAATGGACCAGAATAGGAATGTTTGCTATTCCATAAAAACAGTTATTATTGGCTTGTGAAGATTTGTGTGTATATATGCATTCCTACTCATATTGCAAATTTTATTTGTCTGTGTCTGTTGAGAAGATTCATCTTTGGAAATGGACTCTGAGGTGAAGATTTGGGTGGCATGAATTCATTAAGAAATACAGTATGTGAGTCACAGCTATAAGAAGGAGTAGGCCTGGGAAGAGGAAGCAGCTACTGAACAGAGATGTGATCACAGCATAGGCCTCAGTTGGTCCCACCTAACTGTCTTATGGTCAAACACATATGTAGAAGGACCATTGTGCTACCACAGGCTGATNTGAGANAGTGGGATGCTCCCAGAGGAGGTTTGCTGACTTGAATATANGTCTCTTTTTCATAGTCTGAAGAGGCTTTGTTGTGAATTCCCAGAAGTTTGCATAGCAGGAGAAATGCAAGCCCCAATTACGAATCGGACAGTCTAGTGGTTTCTGCAACTTCCACATAGCTAAGATCTAGTACTCTTTTCCTCAGAGCAAGCTTCCTCCACAGCAAAGATTCTCAACCTAACTATCATTGAAATTTAGGACTGTGAAAAATCACTGCTATGGAGGGGGGCACCCTTTAACTTGTAGGGTTAATAAAAAATCTTTTTCCATTTTTAGTGGGTGACAACTGACAACTTCCAAATCCCATCCCCACCTCTATATTCCGTTTCTCTGAAAAAGTCTAGAAATGCTTGAGGGCCCTCCCTNGTGCCCAGTGGGAAGTTCAAACCAGGCAAATCCCAGGACCCTGGGTGGGAGTCTTTTCGTCATCTGATCTTGTAACCAGAATGAAATTCTATGTCAGTTTTAGGCTGTTGTGGGTAACTTTCATTTGTACCATTCTCTAGACAGACTCATTTGGGAACTATGAGACCTCTCATAAGTTCTTGAAGTTTTGGGGTATGTGTGTGTGTGTGTGTATGAGAGAGAGAGAGAGGGAGGGAGGGAGAGAGAAAGAGAGAGAGAGAGAGAGAGAGGTAGTAGCTCATATTCTCCTGACTCAGATTCACTGAGATCATTTTGCGAGTTCTATCTAATAAATTAGGATGTCTGGTTTCTTATTTCTAGTGTAGTTGTGAGATCAGAGTGGGTAGTCTGGGGAGGAACCCAGCTGGAGNCTTTAAACTTGGATTGTTTTATTTATGGAGGACATCAGTTCCTTCTCTGGAAGTTCCATAAAGTCATTTAGGCCCAGCAGAATGGCATCATGGGCTGATTTGCACTTGGCTGCTATTTTTAAGTTCTGTTTTATGAAGGGGGAGTAAAGGAGAATAGCTTAGTTGGATTTTAATAACTAGAGTTTCAACTGCTCTCCCTGGAAGCTATTATATCATTCCAAAGACTGAAAAATACACACAGGAAAAAGAAAAAACCATAAGCAGCTGAGCTAAAGGAGTGGTTTTTATGAGTAATTGCTCAGGACTTTTCTTCTAACAATTATAGACAGCGGTATTCCACACTTTATCCTCATTGCCTTAATTGTTAAATGTGTGCTTTCTCTAACTTACACAAGTTGAAATGAACTNGAATTGATCAGTAGAATAACATCAGACCCAACCAATAGTTACTTTCAAATATGTGTTTGGGATATAAGAATAAACTTCTTTTACCTTTTGTGGTGATTATATTATGTCCCCCAAAATATTGTGTACCCTAATAAAACTTATTTGGGGTCAGAGAACAGAACAGCCACATAGAGGTTAGGCAGTGGTAGCACATGCCTTTAATCCTAGCATTCCCGAGGCAGAGATCCATCCAGATCTCTGTGAGTTCAAGGCCACACTGGAAACAGCCAGGCATGGTGGCACACACCTTTAATTCCAGCACCTGAGATCTCATGTCTTTGCTTGAGAAAGACACATGCCTTTAATCCCAGAAAGTAGTAGCAGGAAGCAGAAAGGTATATAAGGTGTGGAAACCAGAAGCTAGTGGGCCTCTTAANCTTTCAGGCTTTGAGCAGAGTTGAGCTGAGAGTCATTTGGGTGAAGACTCAGAAGCCTGCAGTCTGAGGAAACAAGATCAGCTGAGGAGTTGGCAAGGTGAGGTTGGCTGTGGCTTGTTCTGTCTCTCTGATCATTCAGAATTTACCTCAATACCTGGCCTGGTGTTTTCAATTAATAAGACCGTTTAAGATTCGCTCTACAACCTTTTATTTTGGTTTAAATGTGAAGTGTCCTCAGTAGACTCAGGGATTTTCTTCNCTAGCTGGTGACACTGTTTTGGAAGGCTGTGTANCCTTTAGGAAGTGGAACCTTTCTGGATGGAGCAGGTCCCTAAGAATGGACCTTGAGGTTTTCTAGTGCTCTTCTTGTCCACTCTTGCTTCCTAATTGTGGTCTTAAATGTTGCCTTAAATGCCACATCATGCTTCTCCTGCCATGCCTTCAACACTGTGATGAACTGTGATCTAAACAAACCCTTGCTCCCTCAAATTGCTTCTCTCAAGTGTTTAGTCAAAGCACTGTAAAAAACAAATACTTCTTTTATAGACTTCCATTTTTGTTTATTTGCGTGATTTGAAAGTTGGAAACTCTTCTATTTCTGTGGCAACATTTAGGAAAATATTAAAATAATATGATTTTAATTAACTCATATATCAATTACTCCTTTAAAAATTATGAGTGTGTTCATGTGTTTGGAATTGCACATGTATGTGTAAGTATTCAGTGAACTATCTCAATCATTGTTACTCAGGTGCTGTTCACTTTGTTGAGAGTCAAAATTTCTCATTGACTTAAANCTCACCAATGAGCCTGGGCTCTCTAGGCAGCTAGTAATGAGCTCCAGGGGTCNGCTTGTCTACACATCCAGAGCTAGAACTACAAGCATGCATCACCATAAAGAGATTTTAAATATGGATTCTGAAGAGTGAGTTCTGGGGATCGAACTCAGTTTGCATTGTTGTTACAAACTGTTGAGTTCTCCATGCGTATTAGAGAAGCACTTTACCAGAATGAACCATTTCCTCATCAGTGTATTACTGATACAAACTGTTGTATTAGCTTCGTGTATTTGGGGGTACTCAACCCAGGGCTGATTTAACTGATGAAAACATAGGTTTTATTGGGAAATAATTCACTCAGAAGGAATTGTGTTTGAATGTCGTGGGTACACTGCAGGTAATTTCAAGCACACATGTTCCTCCAAGTAAAACCAAGCTATGTCCTGATAACACATCGTAAGTTGAAAATACCTCACCTGAAGATCCTTATACTATGCATAACANACTGAACATCAGAGTTTTACAGCCCAGTGCACTGTAGAGAGTCCATTCTTGCCTTCATGATGATGGGGCTGAGTGGTGACTGCGAAAATTGTATCCAGGTCTCTACAGTGTCTTTATTTGTCTTGGGTAGATACCTAAGAGTAGAATTGCTGGGTTATAGAATAATTCTGTTTGGCCATTTGAGNAACTGTCAAATTCTTTCCCAAAGTGAGTCCACCATTTTACATCCTTACCAGCAATGTGTTCAAGTTTAGTGTCTGTGTGTTCTTATCAACACCTGGCTCTTAAGTTGTAGTCACCCTTATGGATATGGCATGTGATGTTAGTATTGATTTGAATTGAGTTTCCTCAGTGACTATTAGTGCTCAGTATCTTTTCACGTGGTGCNTGTCCATGAATCTTTTCTGCAGATATGTCTATTCAAATATTTTGCTCAGTGTTAAATTAAACCCCTTANCCTTTTTTCGTATTGAGTGGTGCATGTTTTTATGTGTTGTGGATAGAAATTCCTTATCAGAAATTATTTACATTGGATTGTTTTATTTATTTTCAGCTATTCTATAAAGAAGGCACTGTGCTACAATTGCTAACAAACCTTATCTCTGTCCCTGTGTATCTTAGTGAGATTGTGATTCATATTCAAATACTACATGATAAATATTATGACATATATGTGGGAACATCTGGAGCCAGAGAGGTAATCAATTCTTCAGAATATGGCATAACAGTAATAATTTATAATAACTATACTGGGATGGCTCTCAGTTATAAAACTTATTGACTAAGAGACAGATACTGACTTTGTATATAAAAGTTAAATTAAGTATAATACTAATTTTCTAGAAAAATCTGTTCCCACATTTTCTAANTGAAGGATTATATTTAAAATTATGTATGATTTAATTTAGGTCAGGAAATATATTTTGACTATGTGCAAACAAGTCACAATGAGTAAGAATAAAGGAAGAATTATGGTGTTGGTCCTTAGTCTAGGAAAAGAAAGGATATATTCATAAAGTACTGAGTACTGTTCTACAAAGGCAGACTAGAACTATAACCCTTTAAAAAAATGAAGCAAAAAAAGTAATCGAGAGTAATGATAGCTTTTGAAGTTAAACAGGTTATCTACTAGAAGATAATAATTACATTTTCTCTTGTAGGATAAGGAATATTCTTACAGATAAAAATGAACATTGGTAAGCTGATAATTTATTATTTATTATTATAGTTGAATATCATGTTGGCATGAGATGAATTGACTGCTATTANCCTGGGAAGTCTGGAAAGTAGAATCACTTTAGGCATTGGAAGATTCCTTCTTGTACAACAGGTGGAGAAAACAATAGCCAAAATTCAAAAGTGGGAAATAAGTCTATTTTAAAGAGAGATAGCATATACATTAACATTGCTAAGTTTATTTGGACGCTCACTCCTAGGGAACATGTCAAGTGGGCTCTGTCCTTTCTCTCTGAGTGGTTCTAAGTGCAATTTCACAGGCCTCCTATTTGAGAAAGATAAGAATTAAGGCTCCTGGGAAGCGTGAGGACATNGGGACTTTAGATATTGCATGGTCAGAAGGTTGGATGCTGGAGTCATCACTCAACCTGTTTTCTGTTTGTTTTGTTTTCTGTTTTTTGTTTTTTTTTCTCCAGGCATGACCTGCTTTCCCTTGATTCCTGCAGTCTGACCTATCTTTCAAATCCCTCCTCCCTTTTGTAACCTAGTTTGTCTCTGTTTTTTGTTTTGTTTTGTCCCCTTCCCACAAAAGCCAGGTCTGCCAATTTCTTCCACCTCCAACTTCTATCAGCTAATTATTAAGTTATTGTTTCCAAGTGAGTGTGAGCTGAAGAATGATGGTGAGTTATAGAATGGCCATGCAATTATTCTTCTGTGGTTGGTACATCACCGTAACCAGATCAGTGATGGTTGCACTGTACAACTTCATGAACAAGGGACATATTTGTTTTCAGTGAAATCCTTATGGTCCAGTTTCAAAAGGCAAAATCTCAAAGAACTAGATAAATTAATTTTAAACATGAAACATTTTAATGTATTACATATAGCAAAAGAAGTGGCTATCTATGAGTGAGGGATTGAGAAGTAGAAATGTGAAAACAAACACCAAGATTGTGTGCATGTGTGTATGTGTGTGTGTGTGTGTGTGTTCATGTTGTTGTTACCAAGAGTGCTTGGTATTTTTTTGTTTGTTTGTTTGTTTTTGTTTTTTTTGTTTTGTTTTTAAACAGGGTCTTTCATTGGCCTGGAACTCATATATTGGCCGGCCAGCAAGAACCAGAAATAGAATTATGAGCATGCATCCCGATTTCTAGCTTGTTTACATGGGTTGTGGGAATCAAAACTCAGGTCCTCATGCTTGCGTGACAAGTACTTTACCAACTGAATTTCTCCCCAGTTCAGGGATTGTTAATAAATAAAAAAGGGGATGAAGTNTAGAGAGATGGCTCAGCAGTTAAAAACACCAGCTCTTACAGAGGTCCTGGGTTCAATTCCAAGCACCCACATAGTGGTTCACAAAGCTCCATGACTCCAGTTTGAGGAAACCCAATACCATCTNTGGCCTCTATAGGCAACGGGCACTCACATTGTACTCAGACATACATGCAGGTAAATACCCACACACATAGATTCTTTTAAAAAAATATTTCTTTTATGTTTTGAGATGGTAATATAGTTCAATTATTTTCCCTTTCCCTCTTCACCCTCCAAAACCTCCCATCTACCCCTCTTTGTTTTCTTTCAAACTCATGGCCTCTTTGCTCATTAATCACTTTTATATACATATATACATATATATTCCTAAATACATAACTATAACCTTCTCAGTCTATATAATGTTACTTACATGTATTTCCAGGGCTGACCATTTGGTATTGGGAAACCAATTGGTGCTCTTAGTTACCTGTAGTAATTTTTTTGTGTAGGGTTGAGGTCTCATGTGATTNTCCTCTGTCAATTTCAGCATGTCTCTTGGTGTCATCCTTCTTCAGCTCATATTTAGGTAGTCATATTGGTGAGACTTTATGAGTAAAGCTTCTGATATTCCTAAGATATACATTCTCACAGCAAACTTCCTGATCCTCTATCTCATAATCTTCCCATGCCCTCTGCTACAGCATTTGAGCCACAGATGTATTCACCAGGATTTGGCTCCACAAATTCTGCATTTTGATTTGTTGTGGTTTTCTGTAGTGGTCTTCCTCTATTGCAAAGAGAAGTTTCCTTGGTGAGGTGTGAGAACCACATGTATCTGTGACTATATGGACAAATATTTAGAGTGTACCTAGAGNTTATGCTAAGTAATGGCTGAGGAAAGTGCTGGTTGTAAGTTCTCCAGGATCCATGACTTCATTAGCACTTGATATTTTGCTAGGTTAAGAGGATGAGGANTGATGTCCCTCTTGATGAGCCTGTATTAAGACCAAATAGAGAGCTGTGGGTTACTGCCCAAGTATGATTACCACTACTATAGCCTTAGGGTAAGTGTGATATTTTGATTGTCATAGTTCACAGACTTCACAAGTACTTCAGAAACAAGGAAAATAAAAAGGGACCATTGCTGGGATGTAGTTTGAGGGAGCACTAGCAAGAAGAATAACAGGGTACAGTGATCTGATTCACAAAATGGAAAGCATGGGGTGGGGACTTTAATTAGGGAAGATAAATATAGAGGATAAATATAGAGATAAATATAGAGGAAGGAGAAGTAGCATATAATAAAAGTATGTCTAAAAATGTCATAAGGAATGTACTATTTACTAGCTACTTAAAAACCAGAATGCATGTAACTCTGTGCATAGTTATATATAGTTTAAATGAAAATTTCCCATCTGGGCTGACAATGCTCTCTCCAAGAACCAAAGACTATCTAACAAAAACCCCAGCACCAGGCATGGGAAGCCATCTTTTGAGTTATTGGTCAGAATTTTCCAAGAGACTCCCCAAANATTTGAGGGTATTGCTATTGCCCTTGGTTACCTACNAGAGGTGAAGGCAAGTCCTTATTGCTGAAGACATTGNGTACTTCAGACGCAGGGTCTAAAGGACCCTGAGCTGGAACTGACCTTAAAGCCTCCTTCCTGAGGATTAGCTTTCATGGTACTAGAAGGCACCATGCAAGTTTCTAAAGGAAGGAAGCAACTAATAGGACTAAACATAAAATTAAAAAGAAATGAATATATTATGAATGGGCTGAAACATTTTAACATAGTTGTATTTAGAAGTTATGTGAAAAAAACAGCAATCAACTTCATAGTCTTGGATCTAAAGAGTATTTAATATAAGAGAGCTGTAGTTATATCCTTTTCTGAGACTTGTAAACTTACCTAGACGTCTCCTACTTGACCCACATCATGACAGTGATCATATCAATTCCTTTGCTCTAAAGATTACATAGACTTTTATCATGAAGGATCAAAAGCAAAAGTGTGTAATGGGAGGCCAGGGTGGAATGTGTACACAAGGGATTTTCTCAAAGATATTGTCTGGAAGTTAAAAGCCTTCTAAAATTATGACCCTTCTAAAGATGAACCTTCAGCTAGTTGCCCATCTATTGGTGTTTCACTGTGCATAATAAAATATAATAATTCTCAAGTTTCCAGAGCATGTATAACCCTCTAATTTCCATATAAAATATTAATATTAAATAGCTTTAAACTACAGGNAAACCTTGGTTTCATGGACTTCAAAAGCAAAAGCAATTTAATAAAGACTCCATTTGTAATAAATGGGCAATATTTCAAAAATACCCATTAAAATGCTCCAAAATGAAAAGTGGTTATCTTTACATACATTAAGCTGATTAAGAAGAACTTAGTAATTTCAGGTTATTTTCATTGAATCATAATCTGGAACCTGAAAGTCAAAGTATGGTTTGACCTTCATCTATAAGGTAGATGGTCAAACCAATGTTGGGGTACACTTACAGAATTTTATTCAAGGAANAGAGTTGGGTTTGATTTTTGTCCTACCTAATGTTTTGTCAGTGAAGAAATGGGAATCACTTAAATGATTTATCTAGGATTATATCTCAATTGACCCAGAACTAGAAGCCATGTGATNGGTGAATGTTATGAACACTAGCAGAGAGTAGTGTTCTTGAGAGAATACATGGTTAGTCCTGATTGTTGGGTAAAAACCCTTACAGGAAGGTGTATGTGTAATTAATGGATGGATGGATACATTAACTCTCTGAAACTTACCAGATATTGACAAATCACTAAATGACTGTGTCATGATGTCTGTGTTCAGCAATGCTTCCTTTTTAAGGTTGTTGTGAAGAACAGACTCCAATTTCATGGAACTAGGAAACAAATGCAGGACTCTGGGCATGTAGGCAAGTGCCTTACCACCTGGCTTATACAACCTCAACAAAATCCTTTATTTATTCTATGTTTTATAGGATCCTTAAATGACTGTAATGTGTTGAGTATGAGCTTAAATGTAAATTNGCTTGGGTCTTGCCTTTAAGGCTTGGAGGAAAGTTGAGGAATTAATACTTATGTATCTATCTGTCTTTCCCTTGAGAGTGAAAAATGTGTCTATTTCTGGGTTCTAGGATCTAGAACAATGTGTGACACATAGTCAATGTTCAGTAAATACTCCATGAATAAATGAATAAACTACCNATTGGATACATGTNAATAACTAACATACATGTAGAAGTAGTAATAGTTATGGGATANCAGTGAATTGAATGGCTGNAGTATTTTTGGNCCTTGTTAGNTTCCAAAGAACCCAACAAGCTGACATGAACTTACTCAGGTGAAATACCACAAGGCTTGGGTCTGAGTTCCAATCCTAAACTGTGCCTGTTTCTTTGAACTTGATCAAACCACACTGGG